>JABUQX010004965.1:0-2500 GCA_015478945.1 Trachelipus rathkii
CAGCATATGAAATAAAAGATGGAGGAAAAGTTATATGTATAGCAGTAAATGGAAAGCAGATGACACCATAACAAACTACTCTGGTGATTTTGATCTCCACGCAGAAGTCATGATAATGTTGCTATAATCCCTTCTTCTTTAACTCTGCGTGTACTGCAAGGGTGGTAAGAAATGAGCTGAAAGCTCGCTCGAACACCTACTGCCCTAATACCTACGAATATATGAAATAAAAAGTGTGACATTGTCCGCTGCAGGCGTAATAAGTTCATATAAAAATCATTGGTGCAGAGAGTGGCCCACTCAAAGTAAATAAATCTCTGACACGAAGACGAACGCTTCATTTTACTGCATTTCGTCTAAATCTAATAAGTTTTTATTTAACTCAGATTTCTCCCGACCTCTTTAAATTTGGACGTTGCTTCAAAATTATCGTCATCTTTTGACTGTGAAACTTTGCCAAAGTTTGCTAAAAAATAACTGTCTCCCTCCTTTTTTTTCATTTCATTTAAATGCTAACCAGCTGCTAACCATTTAATATAGTTGA
The DNA here is from genome assembly GCA_015478945.1 of Trachelipus rathkii. NCBI lineage: Eukaryota > Metazoa > Arthropoda > Malacostraca > Isopoda > Trachelipodidae > Trachelipus > Trachelipus rathkii. The sequence goes on from JABUQX010004965.1 coordinate 545, forward strand.
TGAACTCTTTTTCTCAAAATCTTGCTTTAAAATAAATGAAGTGAGTTTCATTTAAACCACTTCTAGAAGAACAGATGTTCTCCATCTTTCAAACTATCAATTTAATTCCCTCTGAATTCTTTATTTCTAAATCTTTCATATGTATCAGAAACTTAAAAAAAAAAAAATCTAATCTCCAATCACAAAAATGTTTTCCGTTATTATAGTACAACTGAAAATCTTCAAAAATAAAGATCTTCTTCACTTTAACTTTAGCACTCCACTCTCTAAGGATACCAGTGAATCTTGAATCTTTCTTGTTTTTTTTTTTATAAAAAGCCGTCGGTTACTTTACAGGATATGTGTTTTATGGTTTTTATTCATGGAAAGAACTGTTCAGCGAAATAGATCCATTGATTTAAAAGATATGGGAGTCAGAATGTGGCAAAGATGGAATCCGCGTGCAAAAAAAAACATTTTCTGCACACACTTATATAATATATATATATAATATATAAATCTTATATATATATAATATATATATATATATATATATATATATATATTATATATATATATATATATATATATATATATATATATATATATATATAATATATATATTATTTATATAAATTATATATATATAGTATATATATATATATAAATATAATATATATATATATTATATATAATATATATATTATATAATATATTATATATATATATATATATATATATAATATTACAATGCTTACGTAAAATTAAGAGAATATATCAGCCAAATTAGGTAGTAAGGAATATTCTTCAGGTTTGTAAGATTTTTACAAGAAACATTAGCTTTCGACCTAATTCAAGGTCCTCTTTCAGATGCGATGTTAATTAGTCTAATTAACATTGCATCTGAAAGAGGACCTTGAATTAGCTCGAAAGCTAATGTTTCTTGTAAAAATCTTACAAAACTGAAGAATATTACTTACTACCTTATTTGCTGATATTCACTTAATTTTACTAAAGGCATTTGCAATCTAAATATAGTTAGTGACTTAAACTAACAATTTCATATATTATATATATATAATATATATGTATTATAATATTATTATATATATATATATATATAATATATATATATATATATATATATATCATCATATATATTATTATATATATATATATACTATATAATATAACAAGTAGGTGTAGTGTTGGGCGCAAATAATTTGCAATAGCTAAAAAATTAACACCTTTTTTTATTTTATTTTCCACGCAGAATTAATCATTTTTTTATTTTATTTTCTTCCTCTTTCGCCCCCAAAGGCCAAAGGGGGTGGTAAGAAATGAGCTGAAAGCTTGCTCGAACACCTACTGCCCTAATACCTACGAGTATATGAAATAAAAAGTGTGACATTGTCCGTTGCAGGCGTAATAAGTTCATATAAAAATCATTGGTGCAGAGAGTGGCCCACTCAAAGTAAATAAATCTCTGACACGAAGACGAACGCTTCATTTTACTGCATTTCGTCTAAATCTAATAAGTTTTTATTTAACTCAGATTTCTCCCGACCTCTTTAAATTTGGACGTTGCTTCAAAATTATCGTCATCTTTTGACTGTGAAACTTTACCAAAGTTTGCCACAAAAAAACTGTCTCCCTCCTTTTTTTTCATTTCATTTAAATGCTAACCAGCTGCTAACCATTTGTTAAATGAACTCTTTTTCTCAAAATCTTGCTTTAAAATAAATGAAGTGAGTTTCATTTAAACCGCTTCTAGAAGAACAGATGTTCTCCATCTTTCAAACTATCAATTTAATTCCCTCTGAATTCTTTATTTCTAAATCTTTCATATGTATCAGAAACTTAAAAAAAAAATCTAATCTCCAATCACAAAAATGTTTTCCGTTATTATAGTACAACTGAAAATCTTCAAAAATAAAGATCTTCACTTTGACTTTAGCACTCCACTCTCTAAGGAAA
>JABUQX010004965.1:7500-20000 GCA_015478945.1 Trachelipus rathkii
GGGATCTTAAACGATGTATATAGTGTGCTCTTGTAGTAGTTATTCGACATGGGTGGGTAGAGACCAGAGTCTTGGCTTAGAGTTGTGTTCTTATCATATCTAGATGATCCTGATTGGGAGAATTTTTGCTTCTTCATGCAGGTGGTTGGAGTAAGGGTTAAATTTTTGACACCTGTACATTGTTCGTAGGGCGTATTTTGTATTTTTTTTGTATAAACGTGTTAGATGAAGTTAGAGGAAACCAGAACTGTTGAATCCATAGTTGAGTGTAGTTTCTTGAGAATTTTTTGATGTGGCTTGACAGTGTGGTTATTTCGTTGCTAAACGCTGTGTTGAGATAGAGTTAGCAGGACATTTAATTTAATTTTTGTTTGCTGTACTTATGATTGTTTGAATTGAAGGTGTAAAGGTGAACGGGTGTAAAAGTATTGTTCGAGTCTTTTTAGTGTTTATTTAGGGGGATGATGGGCAGTTATTTGGGATCTTGTGGGTGAAGGATCATTGGTTAATGTTGTGGTGATCAAGGCTATGATGATTTTCTCGCGAGGCCGACATTCTGTGGAAAATAACGAAGCTTCTAAGTTGATTTAGGTAATCTGTGCGAGATTTGTGGCAGTTTTTTGTACTGAAATGGTCTCCATTATGGTTATAGTAATGACTCTGAGTAGGTTGTAGTTCCAATTGGGAGTTTGGGGTAGAGATATCAGCTGTAAAGAGGTTAACATAAATGGTAGATAGGATGGCTCCCTGGGGTACTCCATTTCTTAGTTTTACTGTTTAGAAATTTTGATGTTTGCTGGATACCTGAGAAGTGCGCCCAGATATAAATAGATAGCCATTTATTTGTAATTGTCCATGGAAAGGAGACATTTTTAGAATTACAGGAGGAGAATGTGTCTAATACGTGTCGAAAGCTTTGCTGATGTCCAATTTACCCAGGAGTACTTGATCTGTGAATGGGTATTTGTTAACCCGTTACGATGTTTTGTGTGATACTTGTTAAGCTGTTGAGGTAGAATGGGATTTTTTAAAATCATGTTGGTGATTTAGGGAGTGAAAATTGGGTTGGATTTTGGTGAGTATGATCTTCTATAAGGTCGAAAGGAGTGGTATGGGTCGGTATGAAGAAGGGAGGTTGGGATCTTTTCTGGGATTTATTTTGGATTTGATAATTGTTTTTTTTTCCAGTGTGGAGGAATTTAGTTAAAAAGACCAGGATTTGTTGAAGTTATACTTAATGAATGATATAGGGGTAGGTCTAAAATGTTTTATGTGTAGGTTAGAAATGTTGTCCGGGCAGAAAACTGGGATGGTTTTTAAGTTGTGATAAGTATAGTTATTTCTTGTGTAGAAAATGAGAGGTTCGGGTTGATTTCTATATAGTTGCGTTTTTTTGAGTTTGCTTATTATTTTTCTATTATTTTCGTGGGTAGGTTTGCTGGAGATATTGGAATAATGTTGTGCAAGGATATTGCTGTGTTGTTTGGGGGAAGGGAGGGAATTATTTTGTCCTCTTAAATCTTCGTTTGTGGGTGGAGAGTTGTTCTAGGAGTTACGAAAACGTTTTGTTACTTGCCATGTTCTTTTTTCTTCAGGGTAACCTATATTGTCAATTAGGTGTTTCTGGAATTTATCTGTTTTATGGGTGGAGATGAGATTGGAGATTTGTGTTTAAGGAGGTCATTTGTGCAGTTAGATCTGGAGTATATCTTTTTTGCTGTCGAATGATATGTCTATGTTTTATCAAGTTACAAATTTCAGGTGTTAATAAGGGGTTGTAGTGTTTTCTGTGGGCTTTTGGTATGTAAATATTTGAGACTTTTTGGGATACTTTGGTGAGCTTATCTATGGCATTATTTAGAGAGTTGGTATTGCTAAATTCTAGTGGAGGACTGTGTGATTTGATGCATTGGGTGCTAACAATACTGTCTAATGGGGGCAATTTTTTTAACATTGTTGGGAGGAGAGGCTGTGGATAAAATTTGTAGACCATTTATATTTTCGCTAAATCTGAGAGTTGAGCTCGAATGATTAATGGATACGTTTGTTCACATTCTTATATCTCAATTATGATTAATTCTTGCTTATGTATAATGGTATATTTAGTAAAAGTAGAGTTATTCTCTCTGGGGTTTAGTATCCATTTTCGATGTAATAAATTATGCTGTGATTTTAATATTTATGGGAACGTGATCTATGGGAGGATATAGGGAGTATATTGTATCATATTTGTATCATTTTACACTCAATGTTGTTGTTTGTGTTATATAGTTTTAGATTGTGGGTGTTAAGTAGAGTGATAGGTCCCCTAGGTAAGTAAAGTATACAAAACTGTCGCATGGTCCCATTGTAACAATTATGGGGCGTGTCTTAGCATTATTTTCCGAGGCGCAGGGGAATTCCACAGGTGGCGAGAAGTTGTTTATTACACCTTTATATACGTTTTATATACTTTAGGACTAAGTATCATTCTGTGAAAAGATGCTATAATTTTGTGTTCGTATCTCCTCACTTTTACACTCTGGTAAGCTATGGTTGCCGTGTGTGTGTTATACCAGTCATAATCAACCATTAATATTTCGCACTGGTGGTGATATACAAATACCCCAAAATTACCACTAGCCTCACTTAATATGTTGATATATTTGTGATTATTATGTAGATAATTAGTTTATAATAATAAGTTGGGAATAGATGGATATTTATACTATGAATTATAATATTAAGATATACTTAATTATATAAATAATAGTAATGATTTAACTTGTGATAATGTATAATACTAAGTGTAAATCGGTGAGTGAATTTTATCATTTACTACATTAGATTCACTCTTCCACTTAGAGATCATTCATTTAATATAATAATAAAGATTTCACTGTTTAATACCACATTTTTGCATTTCAGAAATATCGATCTACTTCGCATGTGCATCCGAAAAGAAAATGGTGATTACTGGTTTAACAAAATGGATGAAGAAAAAATTCCTTTACAGGTAATTTTGTGCGTAAATTTACTTTCAAGTAGGAGTATTTTATGTATGTTACCTACATATGTAGTACGTTACTGTTTTATAATCATATTAATTCTATTAATATAATTTTTTTTTCTTCAGAGTGTGACTACCCTCTAAGTTAATATATTTTGCTATTATTTTTATTATATATATTATATATTATAATATATATTATATATATTTATATATATATATATTATTATAATTAATATATATATATACATAAATTATAAATGTATATGTTCCTTTCATATCCTAAATAAAATATTAAATCTAAAATTGAATCCAGTAATATTCATATAATATATATATATATATATATATATATATATATATATATATATATATATATATAATATATAATATGATACAAATAATGTGATATTTTTTTGTTTCATAGATTTTGTTTCTGCCCAAAATTTGATTGAAGATTATCTCAAATTTTTATTAATATACATACACTAAAAAATACCATAAAAATAACTATTATATTAATATATTAAATATATATATATTATATATATATATATATATATATATATATATATATATATATTAATATTATATATTATTATTATATATATATATAATTATTAATATAATATCATATAAATAATATTAAATAATGTATATTATATTTATGTAGAATGTGTCTGAATGGTTATTATATGTATATGGTGTATATATATTAATATTAATATATATAATTATTAAATATATATATATTATATAATATATATATTATATATATATATATTTATATAATAATATATATTATATGGATAATATACTCATTTTTTAACTTCATCTACAGACTTTATTATTTATTATCTGACAAATGATACTTGCATTCGATAGGTATTATATTTTTAAATATTATCATATATAATAATTTAAATAGACTGCTCTCAGGTAACGCCTATCAGGGTTAGAGCAACTCCGCTCACATATCAGTTATAGAGTAGAGGTGTTCCAGTTCGCAACAGTAACTGAGAGATGTAGTATTAATTATATTGTGAAGGTAGTACTAATAAAGTTACTACACCTTAGGTGCTTATATGGAAGACTCCATTCTGTTCTCGCAACGTTAAATTCTAGAAGTATCGAGAGCCACACATAGATTTAGGAGTGCCTCTTCTCATGCTATGTAGGTGAATACGATTAGTAGGTTATATATGAATAGTTAAAAATATAAAATATAAATTTGTAAATTCGGATGGAATCATCTTACGGGTTATCTGAAGGATCATTTTTCTATATGTGTATAGGACTCTTGTTGGTGAGAACTTGTATAGAAATGCTCGCTGTCACACTCTTTTAGAAAGTTGGTTTATTGTATCCGAGAGGGTATAATATAGTTGAGTATTAGAGAGAGTGTGTGTTCTGTTCTCGGGATGACACTCTATTGGGATAATCGTTAGGGATATTGGTGAATGCTATGTGCAGAGTAAATAAGTTTGTGGGAGGGATATTATTGATGAGAAGTTAGTAATAGTATATGATTAAGTATGTAATCAAGAAATTGGATCAATATAGGAAGTATAAATATAGGTATTCAGGATTAAGATATATATAAATAATAAGAGATACACAATATGGTCTAGTATTCTGTGAGAAATATATGAATACATTGTGAATTAGAGTACTGGGTGATATATATCGTGTGTGAGTGTTATGAAGATGACGATGTGACACATAGAAGAATTAACACATAAAAAATATTATGATATAATATAATAGAGAGAGGTTTATTGATATAGAGTTGTAGAGTGTGATACATTCATAGATAACTTAGAGCTATGTTCAATGCGTAATTAGCATGTAATAAGACCTATTTGAGGAAGGTTTAGAAACTTTTGTGAGAGTGTGGGTTACTTGTTCTCAAGATTAAAATAGACATATGATCTCACTTGTCTAATAAAATTTTGGAGAAACCTTTTTGTCTGTGTTTCTTTATATACTAGGTAATGTAAATACTTGCTCGATAGGGTATACCGCAGACATGATAAGTGGATGTAGGTAAGGGGGTTACATTTTAAGAGTCGGGAGTCTCATCGGACACTCTTTCCAAGCCGGGAACTTGCGGGGTAGGAACTATGAGTTCTCCCGGCTCCGGGGAGGGTTCTACCGGAATACGAAAGCGGTCTCTATTGGGTTTTATGGGTTTTTGGCTGATGTTGGACGGGGGTTCCTCTTGGGGACCGAGCACTTTCCTTACATATAGGGTTCGGGTGTTTTTGGTGAATGCTGTCCTCTTTCGTTTGGCCAAATTCCGGGGCTGGCGATGTTTTTGATCGGGACAGGGTTAGAGTGTGTGTCGCCGGATTGTTTAAGAAATCATGGGGGTGATAAAGTTTAAGTTATTTTTTATTATTATAGGCCGAAGGGAGTTGATGTTGCGTGTGTGTCAGATGAGCGCCGGTCGGTCGTCCGTAACCGGCGCGTTACTAGTGCATGTGCTATGACCTGACTTTGAGGAATAGATAGTTTTATATATGTGTATAATGATCGTATGTTTATACAATGGGCTACCAACGAGGCGTGCAGAATAAAATAATAAGACACCAACCGACATTTCAATTGCCAGCTATAATTTGTTCTTATTTACTTTTAGGCTCTATAATTTGCTCACTCTATCTAAATATATTCTACAGAGGATACTACTATATGCGAGTATTGTCTTATATCAACTAGTAATGCTTATTCGTGAGAGTTTTTTCGGAGAAGTCTGCAGTGTTTTTTTTGTCTATTTTTTGTGTGTCAATTTTTGCCTATTTTATTTTTTACACTACGATATATTTTCCATCTAGTAAATATATTAATTGATAAGAGTATACACTATAACAATAGTCAGGTATTTTGGAATACTTTTCCCTGTAATCATTGTATATCGTGAGTGTACTCATGAGCATATAATATGAGAGTTTATGTAGGTGAATACTGTGTTTCTTTATTAGATATATACTTTAGTTTTATGTTGGTACTGATAAGGGGTGTTCACTTATGAGACTTTGAAGGATAGGATATAAACCAATATTTATCTCTATCGCTACTTATATATATATATATATATATATATATATTATATATATATATATATATATATTATATATATATATATATATACTATATATATATCTATATATATATAATATATATATATACATATTATATTATACTATATATATATATTATATATATATATATTATATATATTACTTATATACTTTTAAGCTTCACACTATTATATAAAATAAACTTGTCCGAATTGCAATGAGGAGTGCTTTCATAAAAATACAAATTGTCGTGACGAAATAAAAAAGGGCCTATATTATATATATTATATATATAGTATATATATATATATATATATATTATATATATATATATATATATGATATAACTCATATCATATATATATATATATAATATATATAGAGTAGCGAGTGAGCCTAGTTGTACTGTCTGACGATATTATCAATTATATATAGGATATCTCTGGATTTATGATGAGTGATATTAATATATCTCTACGTAATGTTATGACTTTGTAAAGAAACCATTATAGTTTTACTTCAGTGTGAAAATGAGAATTATGTTTTATGCAGCTATTATCTTTTATTAAATACATTTTCATTTATATTAATATTTTATGCTTTCAGATATATTTATTTTCTTATTTCATGTCTTTTTTTTACGTTCTTTAATATTAATATAACAATCATTATTTTAATATCATTAACTACTTGCAGAGTATTGAGATTAAGATGAATAAAGTCCTCTTTCAGAAAGGATCTTTGTTGGCCACATGCGTGTTTTTTTTTTTATTATTTTTTTATTGTTTTTGGTTTGGTTTTTTTGTGTGTGTTTTGTGGTTTCTTTGTTGTGTTGTGTGTTTATGTGTGGTGTGTGGGTATTCATGTGTGTTGTTGAGTGGTCTCGTTGTGGATATTGATATAGTGTTAATTAGTCAGTGTAGTGGGTATACGACACATAAATCATATTTTACACTTAGGAGTATGTAATACTACCACGTTCGATCATAGTCCAACTTAAGTTGTTATGTTGGTCACAGTTGTATGTAATACGCTTTCAGCTCAGGATCTGTAATTCTTCATCATACTATTTGAGATATATGTTACCAAGTTAATGGTTGATTATATGTTTTTCGGTATGTGTGTTTAACTTGGCATCGTGAGTAAGATTTGAATTTTTTTTTTTTTAAATATTTTAAAGGTGTGAGCTGACTGCATATTATAATTTCTCACACACGTGGTGCTATATATTTTTGTGTGTGTATTTATTTTTCGTGTGAGTCGGCATCTTTTAACGGTGTGACAATTATTTGAGGGATGATATATTCTTCTTGTTCTAGAAACTGTCAATTTTGTCGAGTATAGATACATAATTTTTGTAGGTAGGTGGAGGTGTGAATAATATGATCTCAGGGACATGATCATACGTATTATAAATTTTAGTGGTTATTATCGTAATATTTCATTTGATCTATTATGTTTTATTTGATTTAATTGATTATTTTATTAATTTAAATATTATATTATTTATGTATTTATATATTAACATTTATTTTATATATTTATAATTCACTTTCTTCCGAAAAATATTACATAGTTAGTTAGAAATGCACTTAACTTATTTAATTCTTTATTCATTTACTTAATTAAAATTATTTTATTTAATTTCGTTATTTATTTATTATTATTAGTATACTTATTATTACCATATTTTAATTTTAAAAATTTATTATATTATTAAGTTTTACCACTCAAGAATTCTAACGAATTCTTCTTATATTTTTATATTTATTATTATTAATATTAATATAATTATATTATATTTATTATTATTAATTATTATTTATTTAATTATATTATTTAATATATTATTATTATATTATTATTGGTATCTCTATTAATGTTTGTTTGTATAGATTTCACTCATATATATTTATATTCCCCTCTTTGAATGACTCATGTGTCGATGGACAGTTAAAGTTAATAGAAATCATTCAAATAATAAATATATTAAAGCATATAAGATTATTTAATCTATTATTATTATTATTTATTTGATCATAAATTATATTTATGTATTTTATATTTTAGTCTATTTATTATATATGTATTATTATTATCTGTAGTATGATTTCAAATATTTTAATGATGTTTTGTTAATTTAATTGGTTATTTTAATCTACATATATATATTATTTAATTTTTTATATAATTGTTATTAGTTTTATTATTACTATTATATTATAATTATTCATTCCTATTTCTGTTTATTATTATATATATTAATATTAATTATTATTATTATTATTGATATTAATTACTTATTAATTATTATTATTATTTAATAATATTATTATTATGATGATGATTTATTCTCTTGTTATATTATTAAATTATTTTTGTATTTATGATTATTACTATTTATTAGTATTATGTTTAAAATAATTTATTCTTATCATTAAAAATCAAACATTTTCTATAGTTTTTCCATTTATTATTCAACTATAAATTTTTAATTATATTATTATCTTAAAGTGTTATTATGATTATGTTTCATTAAATAGTTAATATTTCTCTTTAATTTTAATTATAATTAATTTAATTTAATTATTTATTTAATTATTTTATTATTATTATTATATTTATTTAATTTTAATATAATATTTATTAAAATATTATTATTGTTATATATAATATTTATTATTTACCAGGTATTGAATGATAAGTAGTAATTGAATAAAAAAAATTAGTAGTATAATCTTTGTAATATATTTATATAATATATAGGACCTGTTATGTTTTTAGACTCCTGTTTTTATAGTTTTTTTTTTTTTGTTTTTCTAATATATTTCAGAACTGATATTGATCCTAACAATCATTTAAAGTTGGTGAAGGACATGATTCAAAAATTATAGGACCTGTTACGTTTTTACGACAAGGAAGTTATTAATTCTTTTTTTTTTTTTTTATATTTAACTAAAGGACATATACCCAAGGGTAAACCGCAAGAATGGCAGGAGTCGGGGTCTCTCGGCCTTCCGGGGAAACGACGGGGTAGGACTATTTCGCCCCCCCTTGTACCTCGGAAGGGGTTCCTCTACGGTCCTTACCTACGTGTCATCTTTGGTAATTTGGGTGTCGCGGGGTTCCTCGCCCCTCCCCTATATACTACTACGGGGTATGTGAATAACGTATCACCCTACTACCTATCTGTTTACCCTCAGTCGGCTCTCGAGCCGCCGCTAATACTTGTTATAATATATAGTGCCGTGTAATACCTATACAAGTATATTTTATAATTGTTTTATTTATAATTAATATAATAATACTAATATATAAATAATATGATTAAATAAATTTATATAAAATTTTTAGCTCATTTTTCTAACTAAACTTTTCGAGGAATTTCCGAATAAAAATGTATTTATTTTAACTATAGTTCCTATTAGTTACTTTTAAAGATAAAAATAAAAATTACGATATTAACTTATTTTGTTACACTAATTTTTCTACTATCTAAAAATATTTATTACCGCAGGATTCCAACAATGTAATTATTTTATCATGTAAAGGTATATAATAGTAGTTTTTCTAGATTGGCTTTCGTGTGATTGTCCGGATAATGTGGCAGCAACTTTCATATATATTTTATTATTATATATTATATTATTAATATATTATATAATAATCTAATTATATATATATATATATATATATATAATATTATATAATATATATATATATATATATAATATTTATAATTATATATATTATATATATATATTATAATTATATATATTAAATATATATATTATATATATATATTATATATATATATATATATATTTATATTATATATATATATATATATATATTTAATATTAATTAATATATATATAGATATTATATATATTTTTATAATATTATTATATTATATCTAATTATTTTAAATATATATATTAATTGAAATGAGATATTACCATGATTTAATAATATTTAAATAAAAAATTACACTGTTAGATATAAATTCTTATCTACCACAACTATCATCACACAAAATAATCAGCCTTAGAAACCTTTTCACTATAATAATACATACTAAATATAAAATTAAATAAGCCGATAAATATCTAAATGTATAATGATTAATTATAGTTTAATGATACATCACTATCACAAGTAGAGATAAGAAACGACAATGAATCAGTCAAGATTAAAATAATATGATAAATATTAATAATATAAATAAAAAGGTACAAATTTATATATATATCATTATATATATTTTTATTGATCTACTCAACGCTCACAAAACTCTAAAGGAAAACTCATTAAATGTTGTATTATTTATCCTAATAATATTAAAATATATCACACCAACACGCTGCCACATAAAGAAACGGTGAGTTTGTGATATTATAAGATTTGTGACTTAATCATAAAATACTCTTGAGCCTTTAATATATATATATTAATATTAATATTTAATATATATATATATATATATATATATATATATAATATATATATTAATATTATATATATATATATATATATAATATTATTATATATATATATATTTAATATATATATTAATACTTATATAGATATATTAAAAATTAATATGAATTCTAGTTATTTGTTTATTCATGAAATATCGGGATGATCCACGTACTGTGATGTATAAATGAAGTATGACGCCCCGGTCCAGACAGATACTTCTCTGCTAACCATAATATCTATACAGTACACACTCACTCAAAATATACATCCTGTCCCAATATATATATATATTATATATATATATATATATATAACGCATAATGAACTACAACACCTATATATTAAACGTAAGTCAGATCAGAAAGTTGAGTTAAGAAGCTCCTAAGTAACGGTCCCTAGAGGTAGGCCACCAAGGTGACTGAGGCATATAAGGTGTTGTTAATGCTTTATCGGTAGTGATTATTTCGCTTCTGTTATATATAGTTTTCAGTTAACCTTGTGTGAGAAACGTCGCACGTGTTGGTTAATTCTGACTTCGACACAAAGAATAGTGTCACAGACAGTAACATAGATAATCACACCATAGTAAGTATATTGTCTAACCCTAATTATATGTTTTCTCAGACGATTAACTTAGTTTCTGTAGCGAGTGTATTACTTACTGTAATGATCATAGTTCAGTTATCATGATTTTATATTATTGTGATATAATTAGAGTTAAGTGGTTGATATATCGATATAGAGTTAATTCAAAAACTTTTTTAGTGTTCTGAAGTATTCTATAACACTCTGCACAAGAAGCAAAGAAACGTCCATCCATATTACTAATGGAAGCCGTTACCAGTGTATACAGGTTATTTATCTATCATGATTTTTTTATTTATATTATGTTTGATTATAGTCACTCTATTAGGAAGTTTGTATTATAAATAAATCGTATATGTTTTTTATTGTAGTGTGAATGTGCTATTTATATCGTTATCTGTAATCACCATACCCCATTTTTCTCTCGTTATTTCTATATTATTCTTATTTTAATTATTATTATAATCTTAATATTTCTCTGTATTGTCTATTTATTAATTCTTAGTAATCTTTTAATATATCCTCTAGATGTATAGGTAACAGCCATACGTACACATGTCATATACAACCTGATTCCGAAAAAAGGAAGCCTAGCTCTGATCCTTTACTATAACTATTACGCCCATATTATATGCTCTCACTATATTGTATTCTATGTAAGATCTTTTGAAACGCCTCTCATATAACTCTCACTTCTTAGTACTCCAATTATACTGGAATCTATCATTCTCTTCTTTTCCGATCGCTAGGTACGGCTTTTGGTGTTCATAGTCTACTGGCGATATACATAATAATTATATAGCTTTCTATTTTAACTGATTTATGGTTTTTCCGCTCTATAGGAACTACTAGGCAGATATCTTGCTCGTAAGTGGCCTTGGACATATATATCCAAAGTACATTTGGACCTGGAGTTTAATGGCACGCATTATCAATATGCTTTATACTCTATATTACAAGCTTCCCTCCTATTTCTCCTTCTCTTTTGCTTACTTATTGTCTAGCTTTCTTTCAAGTCGCTGATCCATTCTCATAGCTTCATAACTACTATTTACGGTGCACGTGTCAAGGGAGGTGAAGAGGAGGGTTCTCTTATATAGTAGGGTTTCGTCTCATCTCTCATCTTTATTCCTACTTTTTACATTATATGTCTTCTCACACTGTACATAACTAAGCTCTATTACCCACTACATGTCCTGATTAGAATACATCGCACCTTCATTATCTCTTTACAACTCATTTCATAAAATTCGGCTTCACTCTTTTATACTTTATTAGAATATTGCCATTTTCTCGTCTTAAATCTTTTTATCTCGTAGTTCCTTAAGATACTCGCTGATTATAGATGGGATATGTGGATT
>JABUQX010004965.1:25000-26968 GCA_015478945.1 Trachelipus rathkii
GTTTCCTGCTGCATCATAGATGCGATGCAAAAAATGCAATGTTTTCCCCTTTTATGACCTCTACCTAATCCCCAGAAACCCATCTTTTGGGCTGCTTCAATATATAACCCCCCCCCTCCAAACTCATAACAATTTAAACAAAAATAACAACTAATAAAAATCATTCAAATTAAATTTTATAAATGTTAAATTAATTTTATATCTGGATGCACTGCTCAGGTATCCAGCAAACAATCAAATCTTCGCTATTGATAGTATAAGATAGAGAATTTGAGATTCGGTCCTCCAGGAAGCCTATCATAAATCTTGTCCATTCCTACTTTAATCTCATGCACAGGTGATAATCGCCTAGTCCCCGCAAGCTCTCTACGAATTCAATAGATTAATAAGCTGTGCAATGGAATGATGGATCTATTAAACCATATCAGACCCCTCAATACCCACTGCAAAAGCTGTTATTTTCCACAGAATGTTGGCCTCCTGCCGAGAAATTCATCTATAACCTTGATACAGCAGACAGATACCCCAATACATGACACCTTCACCCAAAGTAACCCCTATTATAAATAAACATCCATCTAGTACCACTTAAACAAAACCTGGCAATACATACTTGCAAATAACCTTCAACACCCACTTCATCTTTACACCTCACATTCAAAACATCATAAGCACACAAACAAAAAATTAAATGTCCTACAAACTCTATTTTAACACAGCTTCAGCATAGAAACGACCACACTGTCAACTACATTTAAACAATTCTCAAGAACTATAATTAACTATGGATCAACAGTCTGGTATCCTCTAACCTCATCCACCAATAAAATTAAATAACAAAGAATACAAAATATGCCCCTAAGAACAATCAATTACAGGTTGTCTAAAAACCACCTCTAACCAACACCTCCATGAAGAAACAAAGATTCTACCCATTGCTTGACCCTACCCATCCATACCATAGCTACCTACAAAAACACCTTATACATCTTTTAAGATCCCCTCCCTCTTTCACTGCCCACTACTACGGTGAGCTCTTTAGAACCATTCTCCCTCCCTCAAATAACACATATCTCTCAAAACATATTCAAACATACTTTACACAACAATATCTCAACAACTGCCCACCAAATCACCTCATAAACTCCCATCCACTCAGAAATATCTTCAACTCAAATCACGCTCCCATAAAAGATGCAAATCTCACTCTCTAGATTAAGATCTGGGCATCACCTAGATCTCAAGGAATGCAAACATAGGAATTTCTACCTCAAGATACTACAACCCCAGTCTGTCATAGATGCTTAATAGAAGCTGAAACTGTTGAACACCTCCTGCTAAGATGCCCCAAACTCGCTCCATATAGAATACTCTATCAAATCTCCTCCCTGAGAGACCTATGGCTCTGCCCATTGGAGGGTGATGGGTTTCTAGAAATGACATGGACCTCCCAAATAAGGGGAGCCCAGTTGGGGCAATAAATAAAATAACTAAATAAATATATAAGTGAAAGAATGAATGAGTGAATGAATAAATGGTAATTATGTAGCTAAGGTGACTGCCATTTACATAACTATTATATTAAAAATATAAACTTCTAATTTACAAAAATTGTATCAGACAATTCTTTGTAGTCTTAGTAATTATGTAGCTAATGTGAGAACAGATTACGTAACTATTGTATTAAAACTATAAACTTTTAATTTACAAAAATGGCATAAAAAAATTCTTTGAAGTTCTTTTTAGCGATTCACTAACATTTTAAATGTACATTTTCAATAAAAATATTAAAACTAACGTTACTAAAAACATCACTCTCAGGATTTATTTCGTTTGTGTAGGGATGATGAATAAAAATGTAGAAATATTTTGAACTTATTGATACATCGATATTTATTTTTTAATCGATATTACAATTTTTTTAACGATTATTAACGATTTTATCAACTACCTTAAAAAATTGTACGT
>JABUQX010004966.1:0-33009 GCA_015478945.1 Trachelipus rathkii
CATCTCATAATCCTGGGGCTATCGTACTTTTTCTTATTCATTGCAGATAAAGGTCGATGGTCTGACTACAACACAAATTCTTTGCCATAAAGATATGGTTCAAACTTCTTGACTCCAGTGACGATGGCAAGAGCTTCCTTCTCCAGAACACTATAACGTTGTTGAGTCGGCGATAGCGTTTTGCTACCGTAAGCTATCGGATGGAGCACTTTATTCTCCTCCTGCAACTGTAAAAATCCAAGAGAAGTATCTGATGCATCTACTTGAAGAGTAAATAACTTTTCTAATCTGGGTATCTTCAGAATGGGCTTTGACTTAAGAAGGGATCATCCTTCTAAGTGAACGTTTGAAACGATTCATACCTTCAAATCTATGTATATATATATATTTATGTATAAGCTTTGATTATTGTTATCAAAAGATCTAGAATCGTGCGCTCTAAAGAGACCTATTGTGTATGGCTTATTTATGTGGAAAGAGAGAAAGAGAGAGAGAGAGAGAGAGATATGCCCGTCTAGCCCGAGACTCAGACGCTGCTTTCGTGGGAACAATGGACGGAGCTTCGAGCAAGCTCGGCTCGACAAGTGAAAAATATCCGATGATTCTGAAAGAAACTTACCGAGACAGCCACCAAAGGCTGCCGAAATAGTCCGTCAGTTATGCACCTCGTTTGGACAACATGTATGCTTAAATTCAGATATACATAGATAGATAGATAGATAGATAGATAGATAGATAGATAGATAGATAGATAGATAGATAGATAGATAGATAGATAGATAATGTGCTTCTTCGGAGTGTGCGTCAGTTTTTCCTACCTAGCCTTGGGATGAAAAATTCAGATAACTGATAACTAATAAAAAAGAAAAAACTAATTAGGCCTTATAGGGATGCTGATATAATAAAAAATATCGATAAATCGATAAAATAATTGATATTGTAAAAAAATATCAAATTTCCTCGATACAATACAATCGGTTTTAAATATATATAATATATATATATCATATATATATATATCTATATATATATATATATATATTATATATATAAAGTATATATATATACTATATATATATATATATATATATTATATATATATATATATAGTATATATATATATATATATATATATATATATATATATATATAATTACATATATGATATATATATATATAGTCATATGATATATATATATATAATATATGATATAATTATAGTATATATATATATAGTATTATAATATAATTAAATATATATATATATATATATATATAATATATATATAGTATATTATATATATATATCATTCATCCATCCTCATGCATCACCCACGCTTCTCCTCCGCAAGACTGGTGTTTACGGTGGGTAAGCATGGCAGGTGGATAACAGAAAGTAGTAGAAGAATATGACGGCAAGAACGAAAAAGAAAACCTACGCCTTACGCGGTCGCGCCTTTGATGACGCGGCTTTAGTGAGAACTCCGCAGGCAATAGAAAAAATCCAACCTAGAAGCTTGCAACGTAGCCGGCAAGCGGAGCCGCCTCACTATGGCGTCTTCTGCGTCAATGTAGGGTTTCATCTCTTGGCCCAAGGTGAGCCACAACCATAGACACCCCTCAGCGAAAACGTGCCGCCATTGCACTCGCCTGTTATGCACCTTCCTTCTTGCCTCTGCCCTCTGACATTCCTCTCTTCCAGGCATATTACGCTTTAGTGACTGCAGAGGCATTACTACGACCAGTAGAAGCACAAGGAGGACTAGCAAAGGCACTACTACGACCAGTAGAAGCACTACTAGGACGAGCAGAGGCATTACTACGACCAGTAGAAGCACTACTAGGACGAGCAGAGGCATTACTACGACCAGTAGAAGCACTACTAGGACGAGCAGAGGCATTACTACGACCAGTAGAAGCACTACTAGGACGAGCAGAGGCATTACTACGACCAGTAGAAGCACTACTAGGACGAGCAGAGGCATTACTACGACCAGTAGAAGCACTACTAGGACGAGCAGAGGCATTACTACGACCAGTAGAAGCACTACTAGGACGAGCAGAGGCATTACTACGACCAGTAGAAGCACTACTAGGACGAGCAGAGGCATTACTACGACCAGTAGAAGCACTACTAGGACGAGCAAAGGCACTACTGCGAAGGTTGAAAAAAAAATAGTGACTTTCTGATTGGCAAATGCTATGATGGTGCAGTAGCGATAAAGAAAAGTGTTAGAGTTACTCAAGATGCCAAAAATTGCATGTACATTGCTGTTCACATTCATGTGGAGTACAACACATTAGTACAACTTTATTGGCACAATGAAAACTGGGCAATATTTTAAGTCACCGAGGGGGACAATCATTTTAATAGAAAAATTGGAAAGATTTTCCAGAAACAAATAGACAAAACTAACAAATATGCGAAACAAAGTTGGTGGTAAATTATAATGGTTTGGTATTATTTATAGAAGGTTTTTAAAGTAATTTTTGAATCTTTAGAGAAACTTGAGACGGATCAAGATATTGTAATTTCTTCAAAAACTTCGAAATCTTTTGAAATCTGTAGTCACGGGAGAACTGGATATAAGTTTAATTATGACTTCAACTTTATTCTCCTTCACTCTTCCATTTTGTACTACATTGCAGTCTCCGTCATTAGTGACAGCAACTGCTCTTATTCATCATATTGAAAATGTGATGTCTTTTTTGAAAGATTTTCGCGCAAACATCGAAGAAAACTTTTCAAGCATTTTGGAAATTGCAGCAGAAAAACTGTTTCAGTTAACGAAGAAATGAGAATGCCGCGGTTTAGAAACAATGTAAAATGAATAAAAAAAAGCAATTGCAATTCCTTTACTGGATTATGTTTCAAACCAGTTAGAGAGAGAGAGAGAGAGAGAGAGAGAGAGAGAGAGAGAGAGAGAGAGAGAGAGAGAGAGAGAGAGAGAGAGAGAGAGAGAGAGAGAGAGAGAGAGAGAGAATCCCATCGATATCTATTAAAATATTTTTTTTACGAATTTTATAAATAATTTAATTCATACAATCACATTTGGATTGTTAAGGATTTTAGCATTTATCTTACTCTCACACCGTTCACTCCAAAGAAGATAGTTCTCTATTCAGAAAAGGCTCAAGACATACTTTCTAATTTATACAGGAGAGGAAGATTAATACAACTAGTTTTAATGTGTGCTCATCATAGCTACGCAATATAAACGAAGGAAGTTTTCAATCATTTATCTGTTAAGAGAGCAAGTAGAAGAATTTTTTATATATAAAAATAGCATCTTTTCTTTGTATTCTGAAATTTCTATCAATGATAGCTTATTTTACGATATTCCCTCGTATTCACACACATATATATATATTATATGATATTATATATTATATATACATACATATAACATATACACTCATATATTTATTACTTAAATTATTATTATTATTATTAGTTATTATATTATTATATGAAAGAGTTATATATATTATTATTATGCAAATTTTTATTATATATTATTATTGCTATTATAGGTTACATATGCTAAGAGTTGAAGAAGAAGAGAAGAAAAAGAGAAAAGATATATATATTATATATGGAGGTGGAGGTATTATTATGGTTGTTATTATATTATATTATTACGTGCATATTCCCGTAATTTAGCAAGATATTATTATTATATATATATATATATATATATAAGGCTACATATAAGGTTAAGGTCCCCATAAGGTCAAACTAAAGAGCTGTGTTCTGGCGATAGACCCGAAAATTAAGATAGCTGAAGAAAACTGATGCATATAGTGGAATCATGTAATAGCCTGTATGGAATGAAAAAAAAAAATTTTTACTTTTTTTTTTTTTTTTTTGTATCTTCAACGTTGTATATCTAATAAAATCTCATAACATGTATGGAATCAGCGTAAAAATTCTTGTAGGGGGCTCGACGACGGTGGGATTACAGAGGGGGATCAAGCCCACACCCCCCGTGGGGCGGAGGAACCCCCGCGACACCCCAAATACCAAAGAGCGGGGGTTGTGGAGAGACCCTCCCCGGGAGGGGAAATAGTCCCACCCTGTCGTCCCCAGGGAGGCCGAGAGACCCCGGACTCCTGCCATCTTTTTGCGGTTTACCCTGGGGTATTCCTTTTAGTTAAAAAAAAAAGAAAAAGACTTTTTCATACATATTTCATACGCTGATTCCCTAAATATGTTAGTTTTCTTGTACCTATCGTAGTTTTGGAGATATAAAAAAATAAAATAAAAATTTTGTAATTTTTTTTTTCATTTCTCCATACAAATTTCATACGCTGATTCCATATATGTTATCAGTTTTCTTTACTCATCTTTAGCGTTTCCTTTTATGATATCATGCGGGCAACTCTCTTTTAGTCTCTCAATCTATATATATTATATAGCGTTATATAGCATATATTATTGTTATAGCAGTAAATATATATATATATATATATATTATTATATATATAAGGTTATATATATATATATTATATAAAGAAGAGTATATATATATATATATATATATATATATATATTATTATAAGGTTATTATTATATTATTATATTATTATTATTATTATATATATATATATATATATATATATATATATATATATATTCAAAAGAAAATAGACCTATAAAGCCATATTTGAAGACCTCCCGCGTACTCGCAAAGCAATAATAAACTTTTATGAATGGACGCAAATAATAATACCGAAAAGTACACTAATCGGAACCAAATAATATTCCAAATAACAACAAAATAACATGAATAACAACAAAAAGAATAAAAAAGATGAGAGAGAATAGTAATCCGAATACATCAAAATGTGACATTTTGACAAATTCGACCACCGTCATTGATAGACCCGAGCGTAATGCCGAAACAAAACGAACCAATAGCGTAACGTCTTTCAAAATGCCTAAATCGTCTTATCCAATAGGAGAACCTTTTATAAAGAATACGTAAAGAAGGAAGAGAGAACTTGGGGAAAAAGCATAACGATTAACAAGTATTATTATCCTTGTTGGACTTTGCCGCTTGTCTATCCTAAAGACCTTCTTAAGATCGGCTTGTTTGTTATTTCTTTCTTAGTAGTTTGTCTTCATGAATTGATGTTTGTTAAGAGATTTTTACATTTCAATTTAAAGGATAAAGTTTGTGTGTATGTATTTGTCTTAATATTTTACTTACAAATAAACTATTGCCTTGAAGTATATTTCCTTTCATTCAGCAATAGTATTTACGAGTACTTTCATACACACCAATGCACACATACACATACACCTACACCTACACGCACACGCACACGCACACGCACACGCACACGCACATATTATATATATATATATAATATATTATATTCATATATATATATATATAAGTATAGTATATTATATATAGGTATATTTTTATATATATATATTGCATAGCTGCGACCGGTTATCTGTTAAAGGGTAGTTATAAGCCGATATTATATCGAGACGAAGATGTAATCGATTTTTTTTCGAAATTATTCAAGGCGAAGTAGTCAGCGAAGCCAAACCCAATAAGTTTTTTTTTTTTTTTGTTTTTTTTACTGGAAGGAATCACCCAAGATTACATCGGGCATATAAGATGAATAGTAGTCCAGCGGTCTTCTCGAGTACATCCTATTAGCTGTGAGCATTTTAAGGTGTTTTCGTACGGGACGACGGGGGTGGTAGGCTCCGAGTCCACGGCGTCGTGTCCACCATCGGGCTCGAAGTCCGCACGTATAATAGGCGACAAAATATATGGCTTTTAAAATAGATTTTTTTTTTTTAAAAATTAAGTATAGTATATAAAGAATTTGAAACATGAGTAAAATAAAAGGGAGCACAGCATGTGGCAAGTCTTTTTATATACTGCGCGTGTTTGGGCTTATTGTTCGGGTAAGTTTTTGATGCTATAATACTGGAGCTGTGAACATCTGGGGGCAGGGTTGCACAAGTAGGAAGGTTGTATTATTCTATGCTGATGAGAAATTTGCGTATTTTCAATGACTTTTTATATGTTATCATTTACCTTGTTAAAGGATGTGCCTTTAATATTATAATTAGTAATTATAATATTATAATTATATAATATATATAAATTATATCATCAATTAATACATTATTAATAACTCCAAATAATATTTAATTTATACTAATATTATATAACTATTATAATTATTAATATAGTAATAATAATTAATATATTAATTAGTATAGGTCTGTAGTATATATATATATATTGAGTCAGCAATCTCCGAGTAGGCCAGGCATCAAACGGGAGTAATGATATAAAATACTATATAAAGAGAACGGATTCTCTGGAAAAAAAATTTAAATTATCATTTTTAGTGCATGTGCAGAAGCCGCCACTGCATTTGATAAGCCAGCGATGCTTGGATAAAGAAAAAAAATAATAACGCTTTTTAAAAAATTTAAATTAAAATTGGTTAAAATGTTGGAAGATATTACTGAGTTTTTTTGGAGAATTACGAAGTAGACTCGAAGTAAATCCGAGGGAGCTTGGCAAGGTGGCCAAATGTTTGATTTTTTGGTGAACAAGGAGAATGTGATTAGCAACAGCAAAACGAAAGTTAATAGATGGACAGTATCGGGGTTTCTGTTCTGGTACTTAGCCCTAGGGGGACGTCAGGGAATACAAAAGTCCCCCTCTGTCTCACTCACCCGTCGGCTCGAAGCGTACCCATAAAACAAGGATAGGATCAAAAAAATAGAGGATTTTAAATGCATTAAAGAAATATAACTATTTGGTAAAAGCTCTTACTCTCGTGAAGTAATGCAGGGATTCAGGGTCAATCACACCGTACGTTCTGATTTGTTATTACTAGATAATTTGTTTATGTAGCATTTGTTTATTTTCATAAAATAAAATCTTGTAGAATAAATAATTTTTTTTTAAGAGTTTCATCGATTGAAATTTGCTATGCATTAGAATAAAAATGTTTAATTATATTATTTTCCTGTAGATGCTTATATAGTTTTCTAGTATGCATGCCTGGCCTCTATCGGGGATGCTGGCCTATATATATATTATATATATATTATATATATTATATATATATATATATATGAGTATATAATAGTTATATGATATAATACTATATTGTATATAGTATAATAAAGTCTCCTTATATATATGTCATCCATAGATTATATGGTAATCTGGTGAATTGGCAGGGCAAAATGGTGCATTTTTTTCGCATCCAGCGAGCATTGCGGATGTTTGATTTATTAATTATCCGTCGCGATGCGGATGCGGAATGTCTGCCATATATCGATATATATATATACCTATATAGATATATATATATTATTCTATATAGTAATATATATATTGAGTTGACTAAAATTATATACATGAATAATATAAAATATGGGCTTCTATATTAAGATAGCACTGTCACACAGTTTGGTAGAGAACAACTCAGAGGTTGATTAGTAAATTCTTGTGTCCATTGTTTTTAGATAATTCACTAGTTGTTCACGCCCTTCGAGGTTGCCAGAATTTTGTACGTTTTTCAATTTCAAAATGAATCTATATGGGCGGACAGTTAATGGAAACAGTCATATCTTTCTTAGAACTATACATACATTTTTATTATTTATTATTTTTGAACAAGTTTGGTGTGTAGTTAGAACTTTAGTCAATATTGTTAAAATATATTTTTCATTGACTAAGACTACAACAGCGGTTGCTTAAGCATTATTAAAGTTTTAATTAATTAATTTAGTTTAAAACTTGTTTGTGATAGAGATATATTATTATTATTTGAATCCAATAATTTTAAAAATTTCTTATTTCATGCTAACTCGCTGAATAAGGTATTTTACTGTCCAAAAAGAGCGATTGGTTACTAAATATATACCTGCAAGCCCGCTTTGCTCCTTTTAACTAAAAGTCTTAAAGATTAAGGTATTATTTTAACGTTTTTTAAGAAAATTATAAAAGATCGCCTTTGATCTCACAATTTCATATGAAAGCTCTGTCAAGGTTTTCTCTATTTTAATGTTAAGTATATCTCATATATTAAGTATACTATGAGTATATATTTAGTAAATAAATATAAATATAATAATCAATTATATTCTATATCTATATACTATGTAGGTACACAGTTAAATAGTATATATATATAATAGCTATATATAATACTTTAATATTCAATGCGCTCTCAGTATACAGGTCTTTAAATATGATCACTCATCCACCTAAGCTTAACGCACGTATTACGGAGTTCACTAAGGCTAGACCCACAAATTTAGGTACTATTGTGGGCAATATAAAATTCACAGTTGAGGTTAGGTCTAATTAGTTGGTGAGCCGTATAAACAAAATAAACATCATCATTAGGTTTAGGAATGTATACTTTAGTGGGCTAAAATCAGCTGAATTCATTAAGGTTTAGGTCCTATCTGTTGTGGAGCTAATTAGAGTTTAGGTTCTAGGGATATTGTTTGGTTAAGTGAGATGGTAAGCTACACATAGATTATATAAATATATAATATAATATCAATATATACTTATTTTAATTATTTAAATAATATATATACTAATATATATATAATTATATATATTATATAAATATTATAAATATATAGTATATAATACCGAGTGAGGCATTCATTTTCTTTCCGTTGCGTGTTGCGAAAATCTTACAATTTTACCTTCCGAATCCTTCTCTTAT
This sequence comes from Trachelipus rathkii, assembly GCA_015478945.1. Lineage (NCBI taxonomy): Eukaryota > Metazoa > Arthropoda > Malacostraca > Isopoda > Trachelipodidae > Trachelipus > Trachelipus rathkii. Next base: position 8,740 of record JABUQX010004966.1, read on the forward strand.
AGACCGCCAAAGACAACTTACTTTATGGTAAAGTTCTAAATTATATATATAATATATAGATATAAATAATTAATATATATATACTAAAATATAATATATATATATTATAACTATTATATATATATCGGTATATAGTATAGCTATAAATATATATATATATTATAGTATATATATAATATAGATTTTCATAAGGGTTGACCATGAATTAAATTTTCATACTTTGGAATAAAAAGACAGCTACGGAAGGGCACTATATGTAAAATCTGGAGTAACCAAACGCAGATCACTCGAGTGAATTATGCTCTGATAGTCTAACGGAAGATAGCATAGATATATTATATATAAATATATAAGAGGTAATATATCTAATTTCTATATATACTACGGATCCTACTCACATCACTATATATATTTTCGTACGCTATATATATAGAACTTCGGTGTGATTAGGTATTGCAATACGGTTAGGGTATATACCCGGTATGTACTCAATATATATATATATCATATATATATATATAATATATATTATATATATATACTACTATTATATATTATATATATATACTTATATTTCATCTCTTATGAAACTGTGTATTAAATATAATTGTGTTTATTTGGTGTACGGGATGGGGTACCAAACTCAAATGCACCCCACCAACCTCTTTCCCAACCCTCCGCCCAATGAAAGAGATTTTTACAATGGATTATACCTTTTTGCACTCAGTATTGAGAATCAAATATAGAGAGGTTGTGCTTGAGAAACGAACATAAATTTTTCTGCCTTTTCTGGCTTTTCTGCTGAGAGTCTGTCTCATTAATTATATCATTTAGGCCAGCATTGCTCAATACTCTCTCACTTGGAACACTAGTTAGAGGACAGGCAAGTATTTCCTTGCAAGTTTACTCAAGCGTGGTAAACATTTTGCTTAACTTTCCACCAACATATAGGATCATCACACAACGTTAGTGTTTTTCTTGGTGATTAGTTTTAGAATGTCTTTGAACAATGTCTTTTTGGTAATGGGTGTGGTTCTTCATCACTAACGGACTGTAGCATAATTCTTTAACACTGAAAGCTGTTAATTTCAGATTTACTTGTAGATGTTGATTCTGTAGATTTCGGTTTTTTCGCTTTTAAATCAGGGTGCCGAATTATTAGACTATTTCGATGGAAGTTTCATCACTGCAACACAAAGTGGATTGGATTTTAACGTGTTCTAATATTGTGTTAGAAAAAAGAACTTGCCTTTATAACGAGGGATCTAAGTAATTTTGGGGCAATAGTATGAATGTCCCATTAATTTCACAGATACCAAATGGCCAGACGTTTGTGCTGAAACGTTAATTTTAATTACGATTTTCACTTTCTTTTTTATAAACCATCATTTTTCATTTTTAGTATAAAATTCTTATGCCCAAATCATACCGTAGTCAATGGAGGTATCCGCTCTGCATAGCAATAATCCGCAGGGCAATATGCGGGGAGGATGCTAGATTGCGGATCTGGGTACTATATGTTAGCGTCTCCGCGAATGCGGCATGTTATCCGCATTACGTAGGTGTAATTGGAGGCTCAATCTAAATTATTTTATAATAATATAAGTTTGGTTATATTATAATTGATTTTCCATAATAAATTATATATATATATATATAAATATTATTATATATATATATATATATATATATATTATATACTATATATATATTATATTATATAATATATAATATATAACTATATATATATATATATATATTAATATATATAATATATACATATAATATATATTTTGTTATATTTGTATCATTATATATAGTTTGGTACTTTATTAGATTCAAGTTATCAAAGTTATTCAAGCATTTTTATTCAGGTTTTTAAGGTTATTCAGGCTATCAAGGTTATTTAACCTAACCTAGATCATATGATAATACAATATATATTAATTAATTATATATTATTAATTATAGTATATATATATTTTTAATTATATTGTTAATATCGTCAGGATAATAGCTGTTCAAATTTATCTATTTTTTTAGTTAATATAAAGCATAGGTGTTAATACTAATAAGTATATAATCATCATTAATGTATAATATATATATTATATTATTTAATATATATTATATATTATATATATATATATAATATATAATATATAATATATATGCCAACGTCATACCGAAAGAACATGTGCAAGTAATTTTTTAAATGATTAGTTTACATTCCTTGTATAGGAAATATAAATAAACTTTTATTTTATTTTAGCAGCTCAAATTTTTATTTTAATTACAATTGAAAAACTTAATAAAATTTTATTTTATTCTATATATAATTTATCTAAAATACACAATCTAAATTATTAGTATCATAATTGCATGTATAGGTCTGGCAGCATACGCTCTGAGTAACCTTACCATTTCTGGACAGTAGTACGTACTTGAAAGAGCAAGAAGATTTTTTACGTCAAAATATTTAGTTTTTTTTAATATAATGTAGTGTTTACTAAACATATTTTAATTTTATTTCATATTTCTTTTTAGGGGGTTCGAGGCCGACGGTGTAGTTGAACTTAGAGGGGGAACGATAATGTCCCATACATCGCGCTCTCACCGGCGAGAGTCACGCGAAACAGCTCGCTAGACCTCTTAGGTTTCACATACTTTGTGGTTTACCCTTTGGGTATATCATTTAAGCTTAAAAACAATTCGACATATTATGTGCAATAATTTGATCGATCTCTTCAGAGAGCGGCTAGATGCTCCTTCGTAGTCTTCTCAGATAAGATATTTATTATGCAATACACATTGATTTTTCACAATCATTGATTTTAACAAATTTTTTACAAAATTTTTCAAAAGGTTATTTTTTTGTTGTTTCTATTCTTTAGCGATAAGAAATGTCTTCCTGATTATACAATGTTATTTATTTTCATGTAGCTGTTCTAGTTTTTTTTATTTATACATGCATGTTGCTTTCTGGAGGTTGACCGCAAAGCGAGCTCCAATGTGGTTCTTCTAATGGATTAATTTTTCCTGCGTTAGAATGTTAGAGATAACAACACTCTTTTTTTTACAAAGTGTCACGGCGCGGTTTTCGCCTTATGATTCATGATCAATTGAAAGTCGTAGAGAACATGATTTTTATATTTTTTATGTTTTTTAAATTTTGTGTACAATAGTATAGCTTTCTCATGGGCAATTGAAAATGCTTTTACTCGTATAAGCATTAATCAAATGATTTTAATAAAAATAAATTAAATGATATTAAATTTTGTATGATTTATTCAGAAAATTTATATACAAAAATCAATAAATTTAGTATATCATCTCTCTCTCTTCTCTATTCGCTGATTTCAAACATGTTTTCAGTTTTTTTCTCTCATGTCGAAAAAATTCCCTCTTCTAGACGTTTGAGCGCTTGTGCTATATCCACTCGATCTTTTTCTCTTCCATAGCTCTATATATATATATAGTATATAATAATAGTTATATATAGTTTATACTATATATTTAATCATTATATATACTACTGATTAATATATGAAATATTATAATAATGTAAACCTACTAGATAACTATTAGCCATAGCTCATATTAATAAATATAGTCCAATAATAGTTATAACATTTTCATTTATATATATAGTTTTCATCCGGAAAAAAAATTGTTCGTTTTTTTTTTTTCATATATGTTAATGAAATAATGTTATTCATAATTAAGATATGAAATTTGAAAATTATTAGAAACATTTATATTAATTTATTAGCTAATGTTAACCGTGTTCATTTGCATGAAGTTTGACGCATAAACGCTGTTTTAGTGCTAATAGAATAAAGAATTTAAAGGTAGGCGTAAAATAATGTTCTGGGTAAAATACGTTCCTTATTTATTACTATATATAATATATATCATATATATATATATATAGTCGATTCACGTATTAAATCTATATATCAGTTGATTTCCAGCACAGTCATTACTATATATATATATTATATATATATTCTGATGCAATATATAGTAGTATTTAAATTTACATGGTATTATCGTTTATAATGTTTTATTTTTTATTTATACATAATTTATAATTATAGTATATACAATATATATATATTTCTGTGGTATACAATAACAAAACAAAACATATAATAACCTAAACTTAGAGGGTAGGAAACTGCAACCTAACCTATATAGATCGACGATGCAGTAAAACTGCAACTAATTCTATTATGGATGCGACGAATGGCAGTAAATCTCTACCTAACTTATATGTATATAAACTTTGCCCCGTAAGAGATTTCCTCTTATTTTTCGGGTAGATTTTTGGCACTACGTAAAAATAAATCCGCGAGACTGAGCTGTGGTCGCGGGCGCTGATAATGTAGCGCATGCGTAAAAAAGTACGAATATTTTAAATAATTAACTTTTTTTTTGTATTTAAAATTTTTTTAACCTGCCATCAGCACTTAATTTATTGTTAGTATCACATAATAACAATACATAAAAAAAAAAGTTTAAGAAAACCTTTATCTGCACCATGAAACTCATAAGTGATATATATATAATATATATATTATATTATTATATATATATAATAATATTATATATATATATATATATATATAGTAGTATATAACTAATTAATACATATTATATATATATATATAATATATATACTTAATATATTATATATACAGTTATAGTACTCACTTATATTATATATATATATATATATATACTTATTATATATTAATATAATATATGTAATCTATATATATATTATATATATATAATAGTATATATATTATATTATAATATATATATATATATATATAATATATATATACAGTAATATATATATATATATAGTATATTATTATATATATATAATATATGATATTTTATATTATAGTATATATATTATATATATTTAATCAATGATAATTTAAAAATTATTAAAAATGGTAATATCTACATTATATATATATAGTATATTATATATATATATATATTATTTATGTGTGAAATTGTTGTGCTAGTGAAATTTTTCATTAAATCTGGAGAACAATTTTTGTGTGTTAAACTTTGTGACAACAACAACAACAAAATAAAAAAGGAATAAAAAACTGAAAATTTAAACCTGGATAAATAAATTGGATAAACATTAATGAAATATAAGGAAATGAAAGCACTTAATATAATATATATATATAGAGAGATATATATCTCATAATTATATATATATATACTATGCTCACTATTAGTAATATATATTAATATATATATTATATAGTTTATAGTAGTATAAATCTATATATATACTTTATACTATTTATAGCTTAGTAATATATATATATAGAATATATACCTATAATGATGAATATATATGATAATATATATATATAATAATAATATATATTATATATATATATAGTATATATTAGTATTATATGATTATATATAGTAGAGTATATATATATATTATATAATATATATATATATAACTTTTAGAAGAGAGAGAGAGAGAGAAGAAGAGAGAGAGAGAGAGTAGAAAGCAGTTTTTTATCCATATACTTTCTGTTTAAGTGGGAATCTTCTCTTCTCTCTCTCATCTCTCTCTCTCTCTCTCTCTCTCGTTCTCCCTTCTTCTCTTTCTTCTGCTCTCTCCTTCCTCTCGTATATTCTCTCTTTCTCATCTCTCTCTTCTCTCATCTTATTAAGCGTGCGGAATAGTATCTTCATATCATCATCCTGACGTTCCTCAACTCTTGACAAATCACAGTGATTCATTCTAATAACTGAATACACATATACTGACTACAAACAAAAAAGAATATTAAATTTCGCTACGACATACCTTGTCAACCTATTCTTCTACATTCGGCACGCTGACCTACAGTTATAAAAGCGTCGTGATGGACGTAGTACAATCACGCTCGCATTGTAACATTATCAATTCTATCATATCTTATCTATAATATATATATATATATATAGGGTTTATCACATATATAAGCACATACTATGTTATATATTATATCAAATAAAAAAATAGTTATGTACAATAAAAAAAAAAAAATCATACACATATATATATATATATAATATATATATAATATAATGCATCTATATAACTTATATATTATTTACATAAGGTTCATTTACCGGTATATAATATATCATATACTATATATATATATACTATATATATATATATACTATATTATATATATATATACTATATATATATATATATACTATAGTATATATATATTATATATTAAAGGAAATTTTATGCCTTCTTTTCTACATGCCTCGTAATATTAATACATTATATATATATATAAATAATATATAATAGATATATTTAGTATGTAATGTAGTTAGTGTTGATGGGTTGCATGTATGTGGATGTTTATGTTGTTTATTGGAGTGTAGAATTGAGAATTCACATTATTGAAGATCAAGTATAAAGAGTTTACACTTTTAATAAAAAGTGTGATACTTTTAATAGTGTAAAAGTACGGTATATAACTTTAAACCTAAACTCCGGTATATTAGTTACCTAACAATAGTTCTTCATAAACACCTCGCTTTGCTTATTTGAATTTATAAATGTTTTTATTCACCTTATTGGTTTTAGTTCTATGTTCTGTATTCATTAAAATATTTGACATAGTTGGCAAGAAAGTTTGCAAATTAGAGCAATAGGTTAGATAGCTACATTGTCTGTAGTTCTAGATACTTGTTGTTGGTTAATCTAGATGCAATCTGTTAGTTGATCTAGATATAAACTGTGTTAGCTGATCTACATACTATCTGGGTTACTTAATCTAAATACAAAATACAATCTGTTTTAGGTAAGCTAGACGTAATTCAACCAAGTCAGCTGCTGACATGCCTGCAGTTTTTCCTAACGAAAGTGCCTCCCATACTACTAGTATTAAATAGATGTTTTTATTACCTATTAATTTAAAAATACTAATAATAAAATAATTAAAAGTTTCATTTATTTATTTTAAAAATTTCACAAGTTTTAGATTATATAAACAATCAATAATGTAATTGATTATAATTTAAAATTATAATTTGTAATTATAATTATAATAATAAATATTAAAATTATTTGACATTTGCTTCTATCGTATCTAAATAGTTTTAGTCAGACAGTGAAATGATATATTTGCTTCTATTTTTTTATTGCAACGAATAAAGAGGTTTCTTTTCTATTTCACTTAAGGACACATGGGATAAAATTTTAAGATTATAAATGAAAAACAGATGAAAGAAATGCTTGCTGACCAATTGTGGGAAAATTAGATCTAGGGGGGGGGCCTATATATTGAACGATAGAGAAGAATTTTGAATTTGAAATAAAGATTTAATAATAATAATAATAATAATAATAATAATAATAATAATAATAATAATAATAATAATAATAATAATAATAATAATAATATAATAATATTTTTGTTAAGTCTATATTAGTTATTTTGAAATTTTTTATTACGTCTTTAGAAAATGTTAATATTAAATTTCAATGATAACATAGCAGTAGTATAGGGTGGAAAACTGACAGCCAAGGTCACAGCCAGAATGTTGCAAAGCAATGTTGCAAATGTTGCAAAGCAACATTTTGCAACATTGGTTTTTCAAGCTTGACGTGTCAAGGTTAGGGTTTTTAAGGTCGGTGAGACCGGATTTAAGGTCTAGGAAAGACCCGTTTATTTGAGGTTTTAACTCCAGACAGGGGGCGGAGGCCCCTCAAACGGGGTTTTTTTGGTTCCTAGAAGGGTTTAAAATGAACGATAGATCATTTTTGATGGGTTCAATCGATTATCGTGATCGAGTACCCCTAAATCGATCTTTAAATCGAGACTTTCTAGTGGCTTATCCGGTTGCATTTAGCACCTGAAAATGATATACGAACAGAAAATAATTGTACTATAATTAACATTTCGATTATCGCTGTAAGTTGCGCGGGCCAGTCTTCACATCAATACACCCTTTTCAGTATGAATGGAATAGAATGCTATCGGTCTGAAACTTGGAATATCGAGCAATTCTATATATGGATAAACTCGATCCGTGTAAATTTCAGTCTCTAGATGTATAGTAGAAGGGGGGTCACCCCCGAGAAGCGTAGGCCATGCTTTAAGCGCACGCTTTATACCGCTTTTGGCCTTTCCAAACCCGAATTGAATTACACGCCTAACGAGAGTTAGGATCTCGAGCGTGATGACCTACATCTCGTCGGCAGACGAGATTTAACGTCAGTAAGCGCGAGCGCCACGCACAATACACAACCCCTTTAAAAATTAAAATGATCGTAGAAGAATGAAACTTGGTGCCAGGGTTGAGGATTCGGAGTCGGAGACGGAGACGGAGTTCGATTCGGTTTCAGAGCCGCAGGACCACCTGGAAGGGGGGGTCCCTTCGCTGAAAAAGAGAAGAAGAAATTATGGAATGCAAAACAGAAGAAGAAGAAGAAGAAAGGAAAAGAAGAAAGGAAGGAGAAGGAGGGGAAGGAGGAAGGAAGAAGAATGAAGAAATGGGAAGGAGTTTGACTCAGAGAGGAGTAGGGTTGAATAGTGCACCGGTGCTGGGAGCCGGTGCAGTGCTTAGTTAATAAATATTCGTATAAAGACAACAATGTTGGTGTCTTTATATAGGTTAAGTTGGGTCTGTAGATTTCGAAAATAAATGGTTCAGAACCATCAAGAAAAAAAATAGAATATAATACAATAAAATAAATAAAGATTCTTATTTTTTTATGTTATAAATTTTAAAATTTGCGTTTTTACATAACCTAAGGCAGTAAATTCCGTAAATCAAACCACCCACCCAGCCCCATCCTACCAACCTCCCTCCTGACATCTGTGATCTATTGATCTATTGATTTTAAAGTCAAATTTTTTACTAAAATTGTCATGTTTTAACTACCCCTAAAGCAGTAATCACTAAATCAAACCACCACCATCCAACTACTATCCAGCCCCCTCCTGTCCATTCTTGATCTATTGATCCAATATTGATCTATTGATTCAGTCATAATTTCACGTACAATTTTGGAGTAAAACATAACATAATCAAGTTCTTTATAAAGGATCAATCAATATTGTTGACATTAAACATAAAGTTTCCACATTATTAAAGCCTTCACTTGGGCATCATCGTGAACTATGAAATAACCACAACGACAAACTTACACATCTTAAACATGAATAAGCAGTCAACATTAAAAAAAACTTCAGCACCTAACAACAGTAAAGTAAAGCTGAACAAAGCAACACAAGAGCGCAACCCCTATTCAGCCTTTTTCTACACATATCGACTGATATTATTCGGCAAGTTTACATTAACATGTAACATTTAACCAAAATTTACCACAACGCATGTGTAAATTATCATACTGTCATTGAACTTAGCTTTTTAACCGTAACAAAGTTTTCACATTATAAAGCTAACTTCGCACGAACACTGAACTAAGAAAATAATGTCAGCATGCGACAAAGCTAAACACTCTTAAGGGCAGGAATAAACAGTCCAACATTAACTAAAGTTCGCTCACTTTAACAACAGTAAGTAACTAACATTAGATACAAAGAACAACTAGCTCACACTTTTTTTTTTTTCAATCATATCTCCGTAACATTCTATACATATAAAGACATACACACACACACCACACACACACACCACACACACAGCACACACACCGACACCACACACACACACACACAGCACACACACACCACACACACACAACAACGTAAGATTTTTACGTCTTATAAAGCATGGAAAGTTATAAAATGTTTTAGAAAAAACAAAAGGTTTTAAAAGAAATAAAATAAAAAATAAAAATAGAAAAAAATGAAAATAAAAAAATAAAAATAAAATAGAGATTTTAGACACAAAGATGAAATGTAAAATAAAACAAGAACGAAAAAGAACGTTGTAAAACACAAAAAAAAAATTAAAAGATAAATTAAGAAAAAACAATTAAAGCAATAACAAAAATAAATAAACGCAAATAAAAATTTTAAATAAAAAATTAAATTAAAAAAAATAAAAAAAAAAAAAAATTAAAATTAAAATAAAAAAATTAACAAGTATAAATGTAAAAATAAAGTTAGTAAAATGTAAAAATTAAAAAAATTCAATAATTTGTAAAATTAAGAATATATAAAAATTAAACACAAAGTATAATGAAAAATACATTACTTCTGGCATAAACTGATTAAATAAATTTAAATTTAATCATAAAAAAATAAAAATGGAAAAATAAGCAAATAAAAAAAATACAAATAAAAAATAAAAATAAAAAAATAAAGTTAGAAAAGATAATTTAAAATAAAAAAATAAAAAATAAACAATTAAAAATAATTAAATTAAACACAAGTTTAAATGTAATATAAAACTTAAAATAAAGAAAAAAATAGTAAACAGTATATTCATGCTTCAACTTAGGAAAAAATTATGATAGTTAGCGTTTATAAAAAGAAAATGAGATTTGAAATATAATGTTTAGTCTTAACATTTAGGAAAACGGTTTATCTTTGCAAGATGCAATGCAATTGACGATATGGTACATGTTAGAACAGAATCAAAGTTGTTTTACAGTAGTGGTAATGATCTTATAGAATAGAATGAACACACTCACACACAACACATAACACCACACACACATGTACACAACACAACACACACACACGATACAGCACATGGCAAATGAAAAACATACACACAATAAACACACACACACACACATAGGAATACATGCTAACGTTACAAAGTTTTCAAATATAAAAACATTAATAAAGCTAACATAGCATCACCCTGAATTAAAATACACCTTTTTCTAAGAATTTCATTGTGATATGTTTTAGCATTATCTCTACTATTAGTTGATAAAAAAATTACCGACAACATGTGTAAATTATCATACTGGATGATGATGAATATTATCTCTAATCGCTAACAAATGTTTTTCACAATTAATGAAACGATCACTATTAGAAGCTATTATGAACTAAGGAAATAATGTACAGCGACAAACTTGACACACCTTACACATGAATAAGCAGTCAACTTTAAGGTATTCTTTTAGAATTCTCCAACTAGAACAACTTTACAGGCTATACGCTAACATCGTCTTACTACTTTTTTTTCTTCAGCATATTCTAATACAGAAAACACAAATGATTTAAGATCAGTGCGCACACACGCACCACGCCACGACATACACCACACACACACCTACACACATACACTACACACACGATTCACAGCACAACACCAAACAACCAAATTAAACAAAGTAATAAATGTAAAATAAAGTTAGAAAATTAACAAATTAAAAAAATTAAAAAATTAAAAAAATTAAAGATAAAATTAAACACAAAGTATAAAATGGCAAAATAAACTTACCAAAAAAAATAAAGTTAGAAAAAATAATTTAAAAATAAAATCAAAAAAAATAAATTAAAAATGAAATTGGAACAATAAAAAAATAGCGAAATTAAAAAAAAAACACTCCACACACTACACACGCTCTCACGGAATATATATCAATTAGAAGAATAATTATAATAAATATTAAATCAAACAAGTGATAAATGTAAAATAAAATTACTTAAAAAGAAATGTACAACAGTAATATGCATGTTTCAAACTTAGGTCGAAATAAAAATTAATATAAGTTAACGTTATAAAAAGAAAATGAGATTTGAAAATATAAATGTTAGTCTTCACATTTAGAAAAAACGGTTTAATCATTTGCAAGATGGGCAATGCAATTGACGATACTGTACAAGTGTTAGAACAGGAACAGGTTATGTGCACGTAGTGTAATGAATTAAGAATAAATATACACACCTGCACACATACACAGCATACATACACACACACCATATCACACATATCACAGCATACACACACAGCATAAACACTAAGCCAATAGGAATATATGCTTAAGTAAAAAGTTTTCACATTAGATAAGCTAACATATGTATCAACCTGAACTAAAAATATAATATGCAACAAAGACAAACCTAAAGCACCTTAAGCACGAATAAATCTGTGAACTATTAACAAAGTTCACACTTGGACAACAGCAAAGTAATAACACGGCAATAGCAAAACGTAACCTAATTTACAATATTGCAACTAACTCGGCAACTTAAAAAAGATGATGATTTTCAACATACATGAATGACGAACATTTAACAAAGATATTAAAACTTGGACGTACTTAAGTGTTTAATCAATAGTGGTCACTCGTACTTCGAGTAATAACAATCATTTGAACATTGATAAACGTAAAGACATTAGGCAACAGTCCTAGGGCAAACCTAACATTACCAACAAAAACTTACACCTAGGCTTCACGTTTCTAACACATCATCATCAGTTAACACAGTAATATCTTACAAAAACTCATCATTTCTCTAACAAATCAGTGTTTTTCCGGATAGAATGTGCATTAATGGATTTTTTGAATATTTAAGCTTCACGTAATTGAGGTTGCTATTCCGAGGAACATTAACCAAGAGTATCTAAAGCCACATATCTTAAGAGAGAAAACCCAGGGGGATGCGCCCGTTGAAAGGGTATGAGGATAATCCTGGCGAGGCGGGGTCACCCCGAAGGGGTGTAAGCGGTGCTTTACCCCTCCGAAGGAGGAGTAAGGCCTCAGCCCTTCGGGCCAAGTTTTCATTCTTCTACGGGCCAAGTTTCATTCTTCTACGATCATTTTAATTTTTAAAGGGGTGTGTGTGTATGGTGTGCGTGCGCCACTGCGCACTGACGAATTCTCGGTCTCTCCGACGGATTACGTCAATCACGCTCGAGCCTAAACTCACGTTGGCGTTATTCTCATCTCTCGGCAGGGTTTGGAAAAGCCAAAAGGGTATAAACGTTGGGGGCGTAGCGGCTACGCTCTCGGGGGGTGACAGCCCCCTCTATATACATCCTAGACTTTGAAATGTTACACGGATGGACTTATGCTCATATATAGATTATAGTTATCAGGAGTTTCAGACGCGATGAGCTCTATTCCTTCATATCGAAACGGGTGTATGTGAAACTGGCGCCAAACTACAGCGATTAATCGAATGTTAAACTTATAGTGAATTATTTTCTTTCGAAGTATCATTTGTCAAGTGCTAATGCCAACCGAGCACGTGAAAGTTCGATTTTAAAGATTGATTTAGGGGTAATACGATCAACATGATAAATCGATATTGGAACCATCAAAAATGATCAATCGATCATTTAAAACCTTCTAGGAAACAAAAAGCCCCCTTTGGGGGGTGCTCCGCCCCCTTTCGGGAGGTTAAACCTCAAAAACGGTCTCCAGACGCTTAAATTCGGCTCTCTACCCGAGCCTTAAAGAACCCTAAGTAACCTTGGACACGTCAGCTTGAAAAACCCATGTTTGCAAAATGTTTACTTTGGCAATTTGCAAATTGCTTTGGCAACATTCTGGCTGTGACCTTGGCTGTCAGTTTTCCACCCTATACTACTCATAGCATTTAAATTTTTAAATATTAAAATATAATAATAATAATAATAATAAAATGAATAATTGAATAATAATAATAATAATAATAATAATAATAATAATAATAATAATAATAAAATAAAAATAATAAAAAATCCAATAATAATAATAATAATAATAATAATATATAATAATAATCAATAATAATTGAAATATATAATAGGATAATAATATATTATGAATAATTAATCATAGAGACAAGGTTAAAAAAATTCCATCTAATCAATGAATATCAGATACATGAAAAGTGAATAATTGATAATGATAATGATAATGAATAATGATAATTGATATGATCCTTTGCTCTTTGTGGCAGTCACTTATGGAAAGCCAAGATTTCAGAATTGTCAGAATGATATGATAATGATAATATAATGATAATGATAATGATAATTAATTAATAAATAATAATAATAATAAAATAATAATAATAATAATAATTCATAATAATAATAATAATGATAATAATACTGATTAATGAATAATAATAATAATGGAATAACTAATATAAATGAATACATCTGAATGATAAAAAAAAATTATGATAGTAAAGATAAATATAATAAATAATAATGGATGAAAAAATGGAAGACTTTTCCTTTCTGGTGTGAATAATAATAATTTAGAATAAATGATAAGTAATAATAAAAGAGCTGAGATTTGAGAATTGTGAATATACTTCTTTAGTACCACACTTGTCACTAGCTACTTCTGATGAGTTTTGATCAGTAGGTATATGTCTTGTAGAGTAGTATGTAGACGCGACACAAGCGTTTGTTAAGAGTGGAGGCTGTGCATAACTTGAGAGGTTGTAGAATAGACCTTTTAGTTTAGGTGGAAGACGTACAGCTGCGAGAAATAAGTTGGACTGTGATCGCAGTTTGTCCTTTCAAGATATTTTAAATCATTTGAATTGTGTGTGTGGCAATGTCGCCATGAGTGCCAATATTGTGTGTGTGTAACTGCAGTGATATGACAAAACTATAGTGTGTTGGTAACCATGATGCAAACTATTGTGTTGGTAACCATGATGCAAACTATTGTGTTGGTAACCATGATGCAAACTATTGTGTTGGTAACCATGATGCAAACTATTGTGTTGGTAACTCATAAAGCAGATCTTAATCTAATTGCGTGGTTGCCAGTGGACAGTTAAAGAATAAAGCTTACCTAGCAAATCACGTTGTGAATGTAACACTATAGTTTGCATTATGGTTGCCGATATAATTTCATATGATTAAAATATTTCAATAATATATGATATATATAATATATATATTATTTGAATAGTATAGTAGTAGTAATAGTATAGTAATATACTATATATAAATATATATAAGTATAGTAGTACTATGATAAGTGTATAGTTGAGTATATTATAGATAGTGAGTTTAGTAGTTATCTATTTATATGATATAATATAATTTTATATCGATATATAGTATTTATATATATATATATATATATATATATATATATATATTATATATTATATTTATATAAATTATATATATATATATACATTATATATATATATACTATATATATAATTAGTATATATTATAATTGTAAAATTATATCATTTATTTTTTTGAATGAAGATTTGGAAGTACGCAAATCCGAATGCTTCCTTCGATTTGAGGTGTGATTGGAGCGTATATTTGACTTTTAAATCTGGGTTTTTCGAGTGAAATCTGGAATTTTTGCAAAAAGGTGTGGATTCTCGCACATGATATTGATAACATTTATGACAATATGGATTAAACGGACATTGCCTATTGAAGTGACCTGATAGCTCCACAATGGTAGCATATATGAGGTGAATGCTCGAGGTTTGAGCTGGGATGCGAAGGAAACGATCGTTGAGTTTGACTTGTATACAAGTCAAACTCAACGATGGAGTTTTTTTGAAGAAAAGTTTGCTTCTGCATGTGTTGAGTAGTAGGTTTTGATCTCGAAAATTTTCCACTTCTAGTCAGTAGGTTGACGCTGTATTTGCCTTATAGGTAGATTATAGAGTCGGCCGTGGGACTTTTGAAGGAACTCTTGTATTTGCTTGGCGAGAGGTAGGTTGTACTCGTACTCTTTTACAAACTGTCTTTTGTATTTTTGCAAATGGCTTGGTATTTGCATATAAAAAATGCGAATATTATGGCATTTATAAATTTGTCTGGGAAGGTAAGAGTGGAGTCTTTTTCATTCAGTCTTTCGAAAAATTCTTTGACTAATTTTTGTAAGGACAGAGCACTTGAAGAGAGTGTTTCTTGGACATTCCATTTAAATTGCAGGATGTGTTCGAGTGCGTCGAAGTGAATCTTCTGTGAGCACTAGGGAACGGAGAGTATCAATGAAGTTCTCCAATTTGGCCATGCGAAGGAGGTTTGAATTAGAGTTAAGGAGCCATCAGAATTCTCCATCGGTTGAATGGATATGGCTTCTTGCTTGTATGATATTTTTTGTCATTCTTGCAGTGTTTTATTTCAATATTTTCTTTTACATTTTCTAGCCATCGTCGAAACTTGGCCCGTTCCCGAAGTTTTGAATGCACCCCGTTTGTATAAAGCTCATTCTTGAGAACGAAAGTTATTGTCGCAATTGTTGGTGGGGTTTGGGGAGTTTGGGAAGACCCCGCCAGCCCATCATTGTGGAATACTGAAAAATGAAATTAAAATTAACGCTTACAAGCTTTCGGAGGTTCTTTTATTTTTCTGTGGGAGCGGTGTGTATTCTTTGCTTTCCAGGTGCTTTCCAAAGATCCTCACTTTCGCAAGGTTTTCAATAAGATGGAGTTTCTTATCTAATATTTATTATATTCCCAAATCAGGAACCTAAAATATATTTAGCTGTAATTAAAATATAACCAAATATCAATAATAAATCTTATTTTAATGATAATAAACAATAGCAATGATAATAAGTAATAATAATTAATAATAATAATAAAAATAAATAATTATATTAATAATAATAATAAATAATAATAATAATAATAATAATAATAATAATAATAATAATAATAATAATAATAATAATAATAATAATAATAATAATAATAATAATAATAATAATAATAATAATAATAATAATAATAATAATAATAATAAAATAATGATAATGATAATGGCAATCTGAAGAAATAATATCACTATTACTAATCTAATATATATATATATATATAATTATATATATTATTATATTTATATATATTATATATATAATATATATGATATATATATATAACGTATAATATATCTATATATTAATATGGGCGTACAGAGGGGTTCTAGCGGGGGGCACTTGCCCCTAAATCTTCTTGGCGAAATAAAAAATTCTGAAACTTTATATGCTTGCCAGAGGAACGACGTTTTAAGGGTTTAGTAGTAGAAGAAACTGAAAACAATAAGAGGTTCCATTGTTACATTGAACTAATTTACTTATTAAAAATGATTTTAGATATATTTTTAAAAGTTTTTTAATGTTTTTCTTTTTTCATATTGGGGTTAAAGAGAATATTTTGTGGATTTTATAGCAGCTGGATTCTCTGACATTGATTTCTCCCGCTAGACACTATGTCAGTTGTCGATACCATTTGGGCGGCTGCCAGCTGTTAAATCAATTTCACGGAAGGCGTACCCGAGATTTTAACTAAATAACATATTAATAGCATTTCAAAAAACAATTGCAGATAAATAATCTTAAAATGTACAGCTATTTGGTACACATCATTTATATGATATAAATATATATATATATATATATATATATATATATAATATATATATATACTATATAATTGAGTAATATATATATATACTGATATACCTGCATCTTATGACATGCGTATATATATGTATATAGTCTATATATATAATATATATATATATCACTCAACCTTTGTCCCCCCCTAAAGGAAATCCTGCCTACGCCCGATGTTATATATATATATATGGATATATGCTATATATATATATAATATAGTATATATATATATATATATATTCGTCATATCCAATTCATATAATATTATAAATATATATATAATATGAGTATTATATAATATAATAATATATATATACTTTATATATATATATATATATATGATATATAATTATATATATATACTGTTATGTATAATATAATATATATATATATATATAATATATATACTATATATATTATATATATTATCACATATATATATATATCTATAATACTATATGATATAATATATACTATATATACAATATATATATATATATTATATGATATATAATATATATATATATAAATTAGATTCCCGCTCATCTCCATGCCAACAATTTTTCGCCTGTGATTTTAATGTAAAAACGTTCCCTTTGCCAACTTCGTTTGTAACAGATATTTTTTCCTCCCTTTTTTCTTTTAAAATTAAATTTGGAGTTTGTCATTTAAGAGAAACATTTTCTCGACGCTTGTTAGGCTCCGACGAGATTATAACAAACAATTTTGCTTACTTTGTATATTGCGTTCACAGCTATGAAAGGGTTTATCCCTTGTACGGCGATAGAACATTGCGTAACCCTTAGTATTGTGAGATATAAAGGCGATTATAGTAATTAAATGAAATACGTCCGCATGCTGATTGGAGGGCCTACGCCAGTTTCCCGTTTTCTATAAAGTGGTGCCGACACACGACTAACAAGTGATAAAGGATTTCACGGCCGAGCGGCTCCCTGACGCCGAATCATCGGTGCAAAATCATACGAAATTGCTGATTCTTCCTTTGATTAAAATTGGAACAATCTCTGCAAGAACTGAACGAAAAAGTTCGTTTGATTTACAATCCTACTGAAAAAAATATCTGAAAAAGAAAATATTTGGAAACGTTTGTACGAAACAATTTGAAATTCTTTCCATTACTATTTGAAAAAAAGACAAACGAGAAAGCCTCTTTCGGCGACGCTTCTCAGAAGAGTTAAAAAGCATATATAATGACTGGATAATGTTATTTTGATTAAAACATCAACGTTTTCACGCCAGTCTAAATATAAAAAGAAAGACGCCATGTTTTTGTCGTCTGCTCTTGTCGTCGACGTTGAATGCAAGCCCGACCGTTATGTGGTGCAACATCTCGTTTGACTTGCAAAACTGACGAAATAAAAAAGATTTTAGTTCAAAAGAATTCAATTTTTTTTTTATTTTACTTTTTTGTTATGAAAAAGGAATAAATAAATAATAATAAAAACGTTGCTTTATTAAAAATCTTCCTTTTTTTTTTATTTATTCAGATGTATTAATTTTGTTTCAAGCCTTTTCATTAATTTATTTCGGTTATATTATTTCATACCTCATGTTATTTAATTGAATGTATCAGCTATATCCAGTATCTGTACATGTGTGCATGGTTTTGCATACATTGTAGGTGAAACGTTGTGAAAAATATTAATGTTTTCATAATCCATTTTTCCTATACTTAATCTTAAATTATTAGGATACAGAGGTTGGTCCTTGGTCCTCTTAAGTTAAACTGTCACCAAATAAGGAAGAGCAAATAGGGAGCCACGTACCTTGTTATATTGTTATAAGATAGTTACAGTAATAGAAAAATATCTATTCTGTGTTCTTATAGTCATTATTATTCTTTAAAAATTGTATTATTTAATACATTTATTAATATATATATATTCTGGGAAATTTCTGACCGTCCAATGCTTGGTTTCCTGGAAATGTTTAAAAAAAAAAAAAAAAAAAAAATATATCTCAAAACTACAATAGTTACAGCCGAAAAGGAATACATTGGATCCTGTTAAAATGTAACAAAATTGATGAAAAATAATATATAATAAAAAAAAAAATATTTGAATAAATATAGTAATATGATTGGAAGGCCTATTTAGAGACCCTTTTATTGGTTCTCGATAAACATAAATAGACTTGTCTATTAAATTCTTGCCTTTTTTTGTTGACTAAAGAATACCCCGAGGGCATACGCGCCGCCAACCAAAAAAACAAACAATCCGATGCAGAAGTCGGGTCTCTCGGCCTTCCGCGGGAACTACGGGTAGGACTAATTCCCCCCCCCGGGAGGTCTCCGGAACCCCCGCTCTTTGGTTATTTTGGGTGTCGCGGGGGTTCCTCCGCCCCCTCCCCTACGGGGTATGCGAAAACGTCCCCCCCCTATGTTCCCCGTCGGCTCGAGCCCCCTAGTGTTCCGTATAAAGCAAAATTAACTAGAACAGTTCTATTTATGTTATCGAGAAACCAAATAAGGTCTCTGAAATAGGCCTTCTAATCACATTACTATATTTATTAACAATAATATTTTTATTATTATTATATTTTTACATTTTCTTATGTGAGATTTCCCCGAGATCCAAAAATTCTCATAGAGTTTCTCACGTCCACAAATGAAGTTTTTTTGTATATCAATTTTTTTTTTTTTTTTTTGTAACACCATTTCCCACAGGATCCAGCATTAACCATGCCAGTTTCCAGCAAAAAAACAATGTATTCCGTTTTTACCTGTAGCATTAATAGTTTTTAAGATACATGTGTATGACGGATAATCGGAATGCTGCGCATATATATATATATATATATATAATAATACTATATATATATAATATATATATATATATAATAAATATATATATAATGTCGAGTATATATTATAATATATAAATTATTATATATATAATATTATACTTATTATTATTATATACTATATATATTTATATAATATATACTATAATATATATATATAATATTATATATACATATCTATTATATATCTATATATAACTATATAATATATATATATATATATAACTATAAATATATATATTATATATATATATATATTATTATATAATATAAATTAATATATATATATATATAATATAGTATTATATATAGCTATATAATCTATTATATATAATAAGTATATTATATATATGCCCTATTAGGCATATTTGTACAAGCGTGTACTTGTTGCTAAAGACGTAAGTTTGACGAGTTTTTAATTTTGCGAAGTTCCCGTGAACAATTCCGCTACGAAATAATATTTGCCCAATTTTGAGTTCGATTTTTCTTGACAACAAAAATGGTGGTGAGTGGTAGGTTATTTAAATTTATTGCAAATTTAAATATTTTAGACAATAATAATAATAATAATAATCAATAATAATAATAATAGATAATAATAATAATAATAATATAATAATTAATAAGTAATCCAATAATAATAATAACATATATATAATAAGTAATAATAATAAGCCAATAATAAATAGCCAAATCCCTAGATACGCAGGACAATAATATTTTCGCTAATTTTATAAACTTTTGGACACCTATTACTTAGCTAGGCTATTGAAGATAGCTTTGAGGCTTTTGTTGATAATTAGGTCTTTTTTACGTGTTATTTGCCAGTTATTGAAAACTGTCTTTGCCAAGTGTGTGCCATGCGTATAGATGGTCAAGATTTTTAATGCTCACAGTAGGTAACTAGAGAACGGCAGGTCCTCAGAAAAACATAATTTATATATTTGGAATCAGCCCAAATTTTTTTACCCATGCAATTCAAATATTGAGATTTTTTTTTTTTCTTTTTTTGCAAAAGATATTATTAGGATTCCAATCTAAAAGAATACGTAGGAAAACCACAAAGATGGCAGAGTCGGGGTCTCTCGCCTCCCGGTGGACGACCGGGGGGACTAATCCCCCCCTCCGCGGAGGTCTCCGGAAACCCCACTCTTTGGTTCTTTAGGGCGCACTGTCCGCCGGGTGTTCCTGCCGACCAGCCCTCCGGGGTATGAAACGCCCCCCCTCTGCTTCTCCCCCGTCGCGGCTCCGAGCCCCCTAGAATAAAACTTAAAATTTCCAAAAAAACAATTATTTCACCAAATTTAGGGGGCTCAGCCGACGCGGGACCAAGAGGGTCTGGGATCGCTCTTGCAGTTACCAGCGAGTGGCGGGCGGCATGGAGTCGGAGTGACACTATGCGCGCGCACCCCTGGGGTGCGCAGGGCGGCGTGTACGGAGACCGTACTCTCCCGGAGGGCTGGGATGTAGTCTCGGAGATGAGCATCTCTCTGACCTGCGACCCTGACTCACTGCCCTGCGCGAGTGCTAGCACGGCGTTTACCGTAGGGCGCCTTGCATTCCTCTCCGGATCATAGGATAGAACAAAAAAAAAAATCTTTTACTATCAAAAGAAAAAAAAACAAAAAAAAAAAAAAAAAAAAAATAAAAAAAAAAGAAGATTAAATCCATCCTTAGAATGTTTCGGCTGATTCAAATATATTAATTTGTTATTACTGTAGGATCTGCTGTTCTCTAGCTACATTACTGTTGATGTCATTAAAAAAATGCTGACGCATCCTAAAGTATTTTATTAAAGCTTAAGTATTCTATATTATAATTTAAATAGTATATAGACCTTTTTATATATATGATGAGTATCATATATATATATACTATATATATACTTTATTATAAGGTATATCCGACACGTATAACTTTATTACACTACGCAGTACAGCAAGCCGCATTAATACCAGTATATATATATATATAATCTATATATATAGTATTATATATGTATTTGATGCGTAATATATGTATATGTGGTATGTGTATATTTTTCGCATGTCACTTAAATGTACGCTATGAGATTTAAGAAATGTACATGTATATTTATGTGTCTATGTTTTCCCTTTTGGAATATGTGTATTATATGATGTGTACTTATGTTTGGTATGCCTATTTATATCATATTTATATTATATATGGACACAGTTAATGCGTCGTCATGTATTAATGTGATATGTATGTGGTCTAATTTTTTTTTTTTTTTTTTTTTTTTTTTTTTTTTAACTGGTTTGTTTGTTTTTGTTTGTTTATATTTGAGTATTTATGTTTATATTTGTGTATATATGTTGAATTATTTGTTTAATATTTACTAACTCTCCCATATTCTCGAATATAATTTATCGTCCTACATCTACAACATACATACTTATCGGGCCATTCATTTATTTTGTAACAGTGTAATATATTATTATCTCTGATACCCCCGCCCCCAACCTAGATATTTTTCTTCTTTTCTTTTTTGCTTCGTAGGTACATTCCTGATTTCCATTTTTTGCTTTTCATTTACTATTATTTTTTATCTGGCGTCTGAAAAAGACACGAGGGAGTGTCGAAACGTTACGCCTTTCCCCCCCTCAACTTCTTCAGCCTCTTTAATCTCGGCTGCTAATTTTCTTTTTTCTTTTTTACCCTTTTCTTTTTATTAAGTGGTTTTTTACTTTAATATAATATAATATATATATATATATATAATATATATATATATATAGATTATTATATATATATATATACTATAATCTATACTATATAATATATATATATATATATATATATATATATATATATATATATAATATATAGTATAGTATAGTATAGTATATATTACTATATAATATTATATATAGATATTTATATAGTAGTATGGAATATATATTATAGACCTGTTTAAATCCAAACAATCCCAAAATAATTTACTGGTGTAGTGATTGGAATGGTTGGTAATTATTTTTTATTTTTACGTAAAGAAAAATTAAAAATTTAGATTGCTATAAAAAGAACTTACTCTTTTTATTTTTTGATTGAAAGTTGATTATTTTCAAATTATTTTATTTTAATTTTTTTAGGTTATCGACGTAATATAATCCATCAAAATGTGTTGTATAGATATATATCATATAGTAAGGTATAATATATATAGCTATATAATATTAATATACTATAATAGATATATTATATATATAATATATATATATATATATATATAGTATATATAATTATATATATATATTATATATGATATATGTGCTATATATATATATATATATATATAGATGGTCAGATTTTTTAATGCTCACAGTATGTAACTAGAGAACGGCAGGTCCTACAGTAAAACAAATTGTATATTTGGAATCAGCCGAAAATTCAAAGAATGGATTTAACTTTTTTTTTTTTTTTTTTTTTTTTTTTTTTTTTTGCTTATTCATCGAAAATATTTTAAAATTATTTCCCGGCCCATTAGGGGCTCGAGCCGACGGGGCAGAGGGGGGGACGTTCATACCCCGAGGGGATGTCGAGGAACCCCCGCACCACCGGGGGTTCCGGAGACCATCCCCGGAGGGGCGGATTAGTCCCCCCCGTCGCTCCACCGGGAGGCCGAGAGACCGACTCCTGCCATCTTGTTGCGTTGACCCTTGGGTATTCCTTTAGGTTAAAAAAAAAGAATAATTTTACTTTCCAAAAACACTTTGTATTACTTTAACTAAAGGAATAGCTCCGGAACCCCCGCTCTTGGTATTTGGTGTCGCCGGGGTTCCTCCGCCCATCCCCTATGGGGCATGGAAAACTCCCCCCCTATGTTCCCCGGTCGGCCAAGCCCCCTAGTGTTCCCGTATATATCATATATATACTAATATATACTTTATATATATATATACTATATATTATATATATATAATTATAGTATATTCATATATATATATAATTATATATATATATAATATATATATAATTAATTTTGTGCACGAGAAAGAGATTTTGCTATTCAAACCCCGTTACAGACCCCATTACAAATTTATGACCCCGTTATAATGAACTGTTTTTAGAGATTGCAGATTTTTTGATAGAAT
>JABUQX010004967.1:0-7500 GCA_015478945.1 Trachelipus rathkii
GTATTATATTAATACTATCATAATTCCAGGTGACTCGCCCGCACTATCATAGTATATATATTATAAGATGTTCCACTCGCTCTCGGCATTAGATTTGCGTTTAAAGAAATGAAAGTAATGTTTAAAATTTAATAACATTTTCTACGGACATATCCTGGTGTGTGAGAAACTTGGTGACATCACAGCAAGTATTAAAAGTGATCTCCATTAGCATCAAAGCATCCCTGCAAACGCTTGTCCAATGTCCATGTTACGGAAGGTTGCCGTCAACATATCTTTGAGTCATAGGTCATTTCCTGCCGAATGTTTGTCTTCCAGTTGCGTGAGGGTCCTTGGTTTGTTGTGATACACTTTTCCTTTCAGGTGGGATAAGGTCTGGCGATCTTGGTAGCGAAATCCCTTGGAAATTAACCAATCCTCAAAGAAGAACTCCATTTCATGCAAGCTGACGTTGAAAGTGTGGCAAGGAACTCATTGAAGATTTCCATTTGGATGCCAATATCAACTGTTTTTTCTTTAAAGATGGGGTCAAAAATGCGGTGTCAGGATTCTCACTTACCCATATTTGAGTATTTTGGAAATTCACGGCGCCGTTTAAATGGAGCCATGCTCCGTCTGTGAACCACGTGTTGTGAAGGATTTCTGGGTGGTAATTGACAAATTTTTGGAACCAATGACAATAAGCGATTCTTTTTTCTTTGCCGGAGGTTACAATTGTTGCACAGAAGTGACACGGTATACATGCAGTTTTTCTTCCTTTGCAGCACTTTGGCATGTGCTACTGTTAACCATCATTTCCTGCGACAGTTTGCGCAAGGTTTGAGCAAGGACTTACATGGAGAGGCCAGTAGTCTGTTTTTCACATCCTGCACCGTTCTTTGTAGAAGTTTTAGACGGCCTTGTCCATGGAAATCCAAGAATGTTCTCGTTGTTTCGAATTTCTTCATCAGATATTGAATGTAGAGCTTAAAAGGGATTTCAGGACCCCAAACTGTACAGTAAATTGTGGCACTGGCATGTCTTTATGAACCCCGATATCCAGTACATGCTGGAGATAAAAAAACGATGTTCCACTGTGTTATGACTCAGACTGTACTGTATTGTACGCAAACACGAAACACTATCAGGTGCGCCACAACAAAGCGACCACGAACTCTCAACTTTTAAAAATAGGCTAGCCTCGGTAAGATATTATATTTTTCCCGGCATGCGCATGCCTCAAAAGTTTGTCGCGCCCACTTCCATGACTTCACCACGCGCCACACAGACGAAGGTGTGTTCCTAGCAATATTTATTAACTTCTGTCCTTTACTCTCATTTCTATAACAGCAATTCTTGGGACGAGAGAGATTGGGACAGCATATATATATATATATATATATATATATATTATATAATATATATAATAATATATATATATTATATATATATATATACTATATATATATATATAATATAAAACTTTTTTTCATAAAAAAACATGGTTTTTATGGTTTATTTATATATTTTTACCTTTAAAATCAATTAAAAAAAATTATTGTATAGTGTTTACATCATGTAGGCCGGTCTCCAGATTAGGTGGCACCTGTATCTCAAAAACTTCGATAGCTACATAAAAACTGAATGCATTCTTAAAATCTGCAAACATTTTAATGCAGGAAACAAAAATAAATAATAATTATTAAATTTAATAAATAACTGCAAAAAAAAGTTAACATCTTACGTTAAAAACCTTAATTTAGACGTGTTACCCATTTAAATTATGTTTTCTTTATATTTTTTTCAATATTTTAAGGATAACTTTAAAAATCATGATTTTAAATTTTCTTGCCCTTTATTAACTTAAAATATAATGTTTTTATATTTTAAATTTTTTTTTCACCAGCACTTACGGAGCCATGCCATTAGGTGCATTTTTACCCCGGTGGATTAATTAAAAAAAAATCATTCTAGTCTCATGCAAGTCGTAATTTTCAAGATGTCTGCCGAGCCTCAGATATTTGGGGGAAGGCGACAATTGTCGTGTACATCAAAACATATTTATTATTTTTTATTTTTTTATCGCACTTTACACTTTTTATTTCTTCTTCATTTCCTGCATTAAAATGTTCTCCAGTAGAAAAAAAATATATCAGTTTTTTCGTTCCACTATTGTAGTTTTTAAGTTACAGGTGTCACCTAATCTGGAGGGTGATCCATCATATATATTAATGTTCTTATAAGTTTTTGAGTCAAAATATTTATATTAAGCACTCAAAAAAAATAAATTAATTTTTAAAACACACAAGTTTTTTTAACTTTCTGGCAAGAACATATTTGGTATTATTCTTTTAAATATATATATATTATATAATATTATTATATATATATTATATATATATATATATATATATATATATATATAATATATATATATATATATATATATATATATATATATTATATTATAATAATATATATATACTATATATATATATATTGTATATAATATTATATATATATATATATATATATATATTTTATATATATATATTATATATATTATTATATATAAATATATACTATATATATATATAAATATAATATATATATTAATATATATATATATATAATATATATATATATAAATATATATATATATATATATATTATATATATATATATATATAATATATATATATATATATATATATATATTATAATTAATATATATATATATATTATATATATATATATATATATATATATATATATATATATATAATATATAATATAAATAGAGAATATATATATATATATTAGTATATATATATTGTATATATATTATATTTATAAATATATATATACTATATATATATTATATAATATATATATTAATATATATATATATATATAAATAGAGAGAGAGAGAGAGAGAGAGAGAGAGAGAGAGAGAGAGAGAGAGAGAGAGAGAGAGAGAGAGAGAGAGAGAGAAGAGAGAGAGAGAGAGGAGAGAGAGAGACGAAGAGAGAGAGAGAGAGGAGAGAGAGAGAGAGAGAGAGAGAGAGAGAGAGAGAGAGAGAGAGAGAGAGAGAGAGAGAGAGAAGCTCACTCGCTGCGATGAAATTACCTCCCATTGGGCTTATGGTGTGTAGGATCTTTCATGACATTTGAGTGCCTAATGATTCGCCTCTCTCTTTTGCGTTCATATTCATACTCCTCCTCCAGGCATCTTACAGACATCACCTTATATCAACATATCATATACACATACTTATATCCGCACTCCTCTTCTAGACAACATCTTACAAACATCCCTATCCCCTATATCCCTATGTGTAGGGGAGAAAGAATTTCCCACAGCGTGTGTTCTGCGTGTCGTAGAAGGCGACTAAATGGACAGTGGTCGTTGGGTTGGCTGCCCACTACCACTTATCTTTTGCCAGGAATGCTAATGCATGTCTTGGAGAAGGTCGCAATCGCCGTAAGCGACCTTCTATCTTTCGGCGAAAATGTATGAATCGTATGGGTACATGGAATGTTAGTGGAATAAATTGTGAGGATAAGAGGAAAGAGGTGATGGATGTATTTAGAAAGGGCAAATTTGATTTGCTCGCTGTGAGTGAAACAAAGATGAAAGGAAATGGTGAAAATAAGTGGTATAATGTGAATGTTTATTTGATGGTGTGGAAAGGAATGAGATGGAGAGAGAAGGAGTTGCAATTCTGATGAGTGACTTGTGGTTCGAGCTATGGTAGATTTTCTTTGTGTGAGTACTAGAATTATGATGGTTAAATTTAAGTTTGAAAAGATCAAGGTATTTGTAGTTGTGACATATGGACCATCTGAGGTTAATGTTGAAGAGAGTGCGATTTTCTGGGATAATCTGAATGATGTTTTGGATGGGGTGAGTAGGAGCTTTAGATTGACTGTATTGAGATGACTTAAATGGTTGGATAGATGATCAAATAAGGGATGATGTAACAGGTGGCTTTGGGGTGTCGGGAGAAAATGAGAATGGTAGGAAGGTGATTGATTTCTGTGAGGAGAGAGGTATGTATGTGTAAGTAATACTTTCTTTAAACACAAGAGTATTCATAAGTATACTAGAGTTGGTGTAGGTAGAGATTGTATCGAAGTGAAAAGTATGATTGATTTTGTGTTGGTGAAGAAGGAGATGTTGAAGTATGTGTTGGATGTTAAATCACTGGGGGTTTTAGGAATTGGATTATCGGATCATAATGTTGTTTTATGTAAAATTAAGTTAGTGGGTGCTTGGATGGAGAAAAAGGTGATAAGGAAGAAAGTGAATAGAATTAAGAGTGAGAAGTTAAGTGAACAAGGTAATAAGGACAAGTATTTAAGAGCACTTGCAAATAAATCAATTGAATGTGAACAAGTTGAAATTGAACAAATCTTAAACCAAATGAAGGAATCGGTTGTCAGTAGTGCAAAAGAAGTATGTGGATGTGCTAAAGTAAAAAGTAAGAATGTTAACAGTGAGTGGTGGAATGAAGAGGTGATGCAATAAGTTAAAAGTAAAAAAGAAGCGCGGTTGAATGTACTAAAAGCCAATGATGAGGTCTCAAAAGAAAGATGTTTGGAATTAAATAAGGAGAAAAAAAAATACTAAAAGATGCATACGTAGGACGAAAAGGGAGGTAAATGAACAGTTTGGAAGGAAGGAGAATGGGAACTTACGAGGAAATAAGAAGCTCTTCTGGAAGGAAGCGCGAAAAGCAGGGCTGCGGAGCCGGCAAATTTTTTCCGGCTCCGACTCCGCTCCGGCTCCGCATTTTAAAAATTACCCGGCTTCGAGCTCCGGCTCCGGCTCAAGCCATTTTTAAAATTACCCGGCTCCGGCTCCGGCTCCAGCATTTTAAATTACGCGGTCCGACTCCGACCTCCGGCTCGACATTTAAAATGTTCGGCTCGATCCGGGCTCCGGCTCAACCCCTTGTCAATATTCTTTGGCATTTACTGACATCAACATAAAGTTTCAAGCCAAAATTTTTAGGGAAATCAATTATTATACTGAAATTAAATGTTTAAGGACATCTTTATTAACTTAAAATTTAAAAACTTAGAAATATTTTATAGAAAATAAGAATTTTAAGAAATACAGAAAAAGAATCATTCACTTTCTTCCTAATTTAATATAATTCCTCTTTGAACGATGAACTGCCTGTACAGTTACCGTAATATAATTTTATTATTTTTTGCCCTAAAATGATAAAAATTTATATTTCAGTCTCATCCTAAAGTTTAAAATAATTCATCGTTGAAATATGAGCTTGCACAAAAATAGCCTAGTGTGAAATGAAAATAGGCGGGATATCTGAAAATATATATATATATATATATATATATATATATATATTATATATCGTATATATATATATATATATATATATATATTATATATATATATATATTATATTATATATATATATATATATATATATTATATATATATATATATATAATATATAATATATATATATATATATATATATATTATATATATATAATTCACCTTCTTCCAAACTTTTAAAATAATTTCTCTTTGAAAAGCCGCGACATATGTAATATAAATTTATTCAAAACATTGTTCTTAAAAATAAAACCATCAATAAAATCCTACCTTTAACGATGTCCTTAGATTCAGTTTTTATTAATTTTTTTAAAGCCAGAAAATAACTCTCCCTCAACATTCACTTGAATTGGAGGCAAAGCTGTAATTGTGCAAGCGGCATCTGGCAAAATTTTAGGATAGCAATTGATTGCCTCTTTAACTATTAACTTTGATTTCCGGTCGATTTTCATTATTCCCCATCTTAATGACTTAATGGAATTCTAGCCTTTTATTTTTCCTAAAGAAATATTTAGTTGAATGTCTTTTAAGCTAAGTGATTGTCTTTTTATTTTTTTTCATCGCTTTTCTGCATGCTGCCAATTTTTCCCCATTATCTGGCAAATGTGACTTCTTCATCTTCATTTGACAAAATTCTACAAGGAAGGATTCCTGAAACTTCTGAACTATCTGACTCCGGCCCAGATTTCTTTTCGATAGCGTTATTCATTTTAAGTCCTAGTTCGCAAAGAACACTCCTAGCTTTAAATATCAGATCTTAAGTTCTGGGAAAGATTCTAAACAAAGATTGTCGAACAAAAATATTTTATTTTTCAGTTAACATTCTTTCCCCTCTTTTCATGGAATTTATTTGTGATTTGGCTAAAATCCGTTCTCTATAAAAAATTTCCTGCAGTCAAGTCTTTCTGATTGAATATTTTTTGTTGTAAAAGTATGGGTGTTTTAAATAATTTTTAGAGTGTTTTCGATTTGTCCCACTGACTGTCGGAAGAAAAAGTTCAGAAGTACCGGCAGCCATCATACTACTACTATAATCTTTTAGTTGCAGAAACCCTTTAAACTTTAGAGCATAAGACATGTACTTCCCCATCTTGTCTCTTGACCTAAGATTGCCACCTTTGCAGCTTTGATTCTTTTAGAACTTCCATTAATTTTGGGGTACGTGCTGCTTTTTCTTGCTATTTGTCTCGCCTGCTTATAAGATTTTGCTCTATGAGTATTGTGGAGACCATCAAGCACTGCTAACTGTAAAGTATGACTCCACATCTCATGTGTGCCATGTTAACGTTATCGGAACATAGTCTTTTCACATAGTTTTATCAAGTTCATTCTAAAAACAACTATTTCTTCTTCGTTTTTGACATTCAATAAAAACAGTATCACATTTACCAATTTCCCTATTCCTCACCCTCATTGTCCTTATTTAATTTTTTCAATCGTATCTGATCATGTTTGATGCGTTATCCGTAACTAAAGCTAATTACTTGTCTCTTGTTATTCGAATTCTTTTTAAGATGTACTTTTAACTTCTTGAATTTCTTCGCTGAAATGTTGAGTATTTTTTTCTTTACTGCTAACGTTTTAGAAATATGGTTTTTATCTTCGTCCACATATATAAATATTGACAAAATAAATTTAGCTTTTGGCCCATGTGAAAGTATGCCATTTTTAAATGCCAAGCGTCCCTTTTATGCAATTTTTAAGCTTATTTTTTGTTATTTTTTCTTCTAGAACTATTTTTCCAAATATTTTTCCAGTCTAAAGGGAGCTTCCAGTTTCTAAGCCATGTCTCCACACAGTGCTTTAAATCCTGGTTATGCCAAAGAAAACTAATGGGTCACTATCTTAACCAACCATTATAATCAACTTTGTATTTTGAAATTTTTCAACTTATCATAGACAGAACAAGCTTCACCTTTCTTTTTAACAATTGCAGCAATGTCTGGATGATAGCGTTTTAAATGTCGCATTAATTTAAAAGATCCAATAGATGTATTGTGACCCCATGAGTAACTGGTAGTTAGGTAGACTCTTTTGTGATGATCGAACTGACTGTTTCCCATGAACTGTGTTAACTATTTCATATTGAAAAATGAAAGTATTTTTATCATCAGATTGAGTAATATATTCAAATACATGGAGTTGTT
>JABUQX010004967.1:10000-22570 GCA_015478945.1 Trachelipus rathkii
TAACAAAATGTTTAGATTTAAAATGTATTTTATTTTGTATGTTAATTCTATACTATATATTAAAAGAAGTTTTGTAATAATCTGAATCTAAAAATTAAAATATCAAATCCATGAGAATAAAAAAATCCCTATAAGAAGAAGTTTTACTTAAAACCCAACAAAAAGAAGTTCGTCTCTAAAAAAGAAAACTACAACGAAGAAAAAGAAAAAATTCGAAGCAGAAGACCCAGAAGAGCACCCAGTCTACTGTGACGTCTTCAATTAACCACCACTACTACTTAATCCAATAAATTGGTGATCCCGAAGTATTTTTCAGTTTTCCTGAAAAATTATTCTACATATAAACGCTGCTATTGTCAATTATGCTAGTTGATACATAAGGATCCACGAAGAAGAGTGAGACGAACTACAAAATCCAACCTTTGAAGTGGAGGAGCAATTCAAAGATAACAAACAACAACTTCACTTTATAATTGGGTAAACCCGAAAAGAAGAATATCTTCTAAACGACGCCTTCAAAGTAACTAAGAACAGTGAAGACGGGAAATTCAGTCACACCGTTATTCCCAGGTCTACCGACCTCAGTTGAACGTGACTATTTTCTGTCAACACTAACAACAATATCAAGAAATCTATGATGTTTCTGATGTTCATGATGCCCCTGATGATTCCAATGTCCATGATGACTGATATATCCGATGTCCATGACATCCCTTATCTCACTGATGTCTCTATGTCCATGATGTTTCAAACTTAAGAAGAAACCCTCCACTCAGAGTAACATTCTGTAAATAGTCACTCCGTGTTTTGGCAGGGAAGTTATATATATAGAAAAACATGTTGATTGTAAAATTACCCGCGAACGATTTAACAATTACCTTTATATATTGCTATAATTTAAAAGATATAATATAAAATATTATAAAATAGTTTAATAAAATATTTTTTTATATTTGCGATTTTGACGTATTAAAATAAAAAAAAAATTTAAATTTGTATACACAAAATGTTTGATTTAAAATGTATTTTATTTTGTATGTTCATTCTATGCTATATATTAAAAGAATTTTATATAATAAGATGAATCTAAAAATTTTGATAAATTCTAATCCGTAAATAGTCACTCCGTGTTTTGGCAGGGAAGTTATATATATAGAAAAACATGTTGATTGTAAAATTACCCGCGAACGATTTAACAATAACTTTTATATATTGCTATAATTTAAAAGATATAATATAAAATATTATAAAATAGTTTAACAAAATATTTTTTTTATATTTTCGATTTTGACGTATTAAAATAAAAAAAAAATTTAAATTTGTATAACAAAATGTTTAGATTTAAAATGTATTTTATTTTGTATGTTCATTCTATGCTAAATATTAAAAGAATTTATATAATAAGATGTATCTAAAAATTTTATAATATATTATATATAAATATACTATATATATATATATATATATATATATATATATTATTATATATATATATATATATTAAAGTGGAGGCATACAATCCATTCTCTATCCCTTGAACTAATACTGATAAATCTCGGTTTGGCAGAAATTATCTCTGTCTTAAAATCCAGAAAATAGTGCTTTAGTACTTTTCTTCCCGGATTGGCAAAAAATCAGCTCTCGAAACTCTTGAAACTTTCCTTCGCAGAAATTGGAACAATCTTTCTGGTTCCTCTTCCTCACACTCTTTTTGACATTTTGCATTTTAACGTGTCAACTCCAACTTTGCTTCTTCCTTCCTCCCTCCTCTTGTATCTCTGTCGGTAATACTGCACTCCTAGCTTTTGCTAAAGCTGAACTGTTTGCTCAAATTTCCCCCTTCTAATTCCACACTAGACGGTTCCAGAGCTATTCCTCCTCTCTACCTCCTTTCAACTCATTAAAATGTTATATCTGCATTCTCTGAGCTTAACACTAAGAAGGGAGAGTGCTGAGGTTATTCCTCCAGTTGTCCACAAATCTTGCAGTTCTGAGCTTGCATCCTGCGTTGCTAACCTGTTTCCTCACTGAGTATAAGCTTCAACCTTTCCTCCTGCTGAATAAATGCATTCATTCAGCATCCAACAATCCAATTATCGTCCTTTCGTCTTAACCTCTGTTCTTCATAACGTTTTCGAATCTATTCTTAACAAAAAGATTTAGAAACAACTTAAATCTTCTAATTTTATCTCTGATTGCCAGTATGGCTTGTATAAGGACCATTCGACTGCTGATCTTCTTTCCTTTCTCTCCGACTCTTAGTTCTCTGCTCTTCCTCATTTCGGTGAATCT
Organism: Trachelipus rathkii; assembly: GCA_015478945.1. Classification (NCBI taxonomy): domain Eukaryota; kingdom Metazoa; phylum Arthropoda; class Malacostraca; order Isopoda; family Trachelipodidae; genus Trachelipus; species Trachelipus rathkii. The sequence continues at coordinate 12,293 of JABUQX010004967.1, forward strand.
TTTTTTGTGACGCTATAAATATAGAAGGCTTTGACGCTAGACATATCGGAGAATTTCGATAAACTTTGGCACAAAACTTTAATATCTAAACTTACCAATTTTGGTTTTTATCCTTCTCTTCGTAACCTTCTCTTGCCTTTCGTTCAATCGTTATCTGGCTGCTATTGTAAATAGCCACCATTTATCCTTTAAATCTATCCATAGTGGTGTTTCTCATGAATTCTGTTCTATCATCAGCTATTTTTTTTCCTATTTTACATCAATGATCTATCTGTTACTGTGTCTCCTCTCCAATCTTATGCTGATAACTCCATCACTCATCATTACTACTTTTAATCTGAAACACGACTCATTCAATAGCAAATAAATGACGCTAGAAGGATATCCTTGAAGCAACAGACATCTGATCTTTCTGATACCTATAGTTGTTTTAAATTAAACATGGCTGTTTTCAATGCCTCAGTAACTCAGCTTCAGCTATTTACTTGACATAATATTTCACACAACTACAATATCTTCTTTGAAAAAAAAAAATCAAACCTTCTTCTGTTCTTAATATTCTTGATATTTTCTTTTCTCGTGACCTTTATTAGCAGGATCACATTTTGTATTTTTTGACACGTTTCTAGGAAATTAGATGTTCCGCCTTCAGAAATTCTTTTCACCATTTCAGTTGCTAACTGAAACAGTTGCTATACTTCTGTAGAGTATGAATCACATATCTTGGGTATTTTCTCACATATGGCTTTCCTTGGTAAAGTGTAGTCTAGGGCTTGTCGACTTCTTAACTCTCCTACTCTTAACAAACTCTCTCCAATCTTTCTAGCTGTAGAACTGATGCATCACTCTCCTTATCTATTGTTATTACAATTGACCTTTTTTTTAAATATTTTCCAGCCATGTACCTCCTTCTTTGAGGAGTGTTCCTACGATTCGTATTTTAGATGGTCTCATTCATTTTCTGCTTAAAATAAAGGGAGGATCCGATATTGGAGATTTTGGGACCCCATTTTAACCCCCACCTAAAAACGAACATAAAATTCTTAATTTTCAGACAATTTTGATGGGGATAAAAGCAAACCTCAGCTTTTTCTGACCTTTAGAACGTCATTTTCGGGTGTTTTTCTGTGTCTGTAGTCACTGCTTCGGCGTTTTCATTTTTTCCAAACCTAATTTTATGACATTTTTTGGTTCAACTTCTACAATTTTTTCTGAAATGATTTCAAACTTGAAATATACATAGATAGATCTATTACGCACAAAATGCACATATTAGTTTTTTGATTTTTGTAAAATTGTGCTCAGCAATGTCGAATTTCAAAACCTATTTTTTTTTTTTTTTTTTTAATTGCTGAGAACAATTTTCCAAAAATCAAAAAACTAATATGTGCATTTTGTGCGTAATAGATCCATATATGTGTATTTCAAGTTTGAAGTCATTTCGGAAAAAAATTGTAGAAGTTGATACGAAAAAATGTCAAAAAATTAGGTTTGGAAAAAATGAAAACGTCGAAGCAGTGACTACAGACAGAAAAACACCCGAAAATGACGTTCTAGAGGTCAGAAAAAGCTGCGGTTTGCTTTATCCCAATCAAAATTGTCTGAAAATTAAGAATTTTATGTCCTTTTTAGGTGGGGGCTAAAATGGGGTCCCAAAATCTCCAATATTGGATCCTCCCCTCAACTCTATGACCCAGACGTAATTGCTATGGAACATGTTTACCTCCCATTTATTCACTTTCTAAATATGTAATTAGGATGTATTAGCTATATGCTTTCATTTAGAGCACTTTATAATTTATTTTTTTTATTTGAAAAAGCAAAAAAATTAAACCAAAAAAACTATGTCGATTTAAAAAAAATTGTTTAAACCAAACAACCCTGATATAATTATCTATATATATATATATATATATATATAACACAAAAACTATATATATATATATATATATATATATATATATATATATATATATATATATATATATATATATATATATATAATAATATATATATATATATATATATATATATATACTATATATATTATATATCAGAGATTTAAATATAATATATATATATTTATTATATATATATATTATATATTATATAATATAATATATATATATATATATATATATATATAATATATATATATATATATATATTGCTCCCCACGATGATTGATAAGTACCAAATGTGGCTTCACTCTCATTGAGTTTGACTCCTGCACAAGTAGCTATAAAATTGCCAAGGAATCGCACATATATTCCAGTCAAGCAGAGTATAATTTGACAAATTCTCTTGTATAATCTCAAAGTGTATATTATCAGATTAACTAAATATGTTTTTTGGTTGTGTTGAATTCTACCGCATTTAGCAATGTGTTATTGTACTTAACCAGATTCAATTTACATTTATTGGATTTCCATGCTCGGATATAAGAGAGAGATTCCCCTCTTGTTTCATGGAATGGTTTTTTATGTATGCCTGTCGTTGTGAGGATTTTTCAGCCATTGTAGACTTTCTTAGTTTTATGAATATATAAGACTTAAGAATTGAAACAAACTTTGCAGCCCTTGTTCACTTTTCAAAGCAATTTGTGATGACGTTACACAGAATTTTGAAGCCTAGATTTCATTCGATACCTTAGGAGCATATGTGCTTTAGTAGCATTTAACGCCATAAATGTGGTTGCAGAATTCACTGTAGTGAGTATGCCTGAGCGATAATTTTTTAGGCTTTGGTAATTTTACCTTTTCTAAGCAATATTTTTGGTACATCGTAACCAGCACTTGTGTGACGGCAATGATTTAATGTTCTTCTAGGTGATTACTTCTTTCATGTTTTTTACTCACAACCATCACTCACAAAAGCCAAAATCAGGCAATTAAGTAAGAGACAAATTAAAACCCAATGAAAATTAAATAAAAAAACAACACTTAGATTAGTATATCATCAGATTAGTGCAGAAGTGAGCATTAAAAAGAGCAACATTGATTTCAGGAAGAATAACAAAACATTCAAACAGCGAAACAGTACCATTGAAGAAAAGTGAAAAAAAATGACAAAAAATAAGTATCTCTATGAATAAGATTCTCTCTCTCTCTCTCTCTCTCTCTCTCTCTCTCTCTCTCTCTCCTCTCTCTCTCCCTCCCTCTCTCTCTCATTCTCTCTCTCTCTCTCTCTCCTCTCTCTCCTCCTCATCTCTCTCTTCTCTCTCTCGTCTCTCTCTCCTCTCTCTCTCTCTCTCTCTCATCTCCTCTCTCTCTCTCTCTCTCTCTCTCATTAACTTCCGTTACACCTACTTTCCGATAATTAACATAACCCGTTAATCGGATTTTTATAAACAAACTTTAATGTCTTATAAGTCAAGTATCCCATATAGAATGCTTAATACTTGATGTGATGAGGTTGATGTGAAGAAATATTGAAGGAGCCACAGAGCATCCAACACTCTTACAAGATTGTTTATTAAAAGTGATAATGTGACCCTTCCCAAAAAGATTACACGAAAAAGAAACATCAAGAATATTAAGAACAATTTTGTGTGCTTTCGAAGACGTCATAGTTTTGGAAGATTATGTCTATTAAAAAGATGAACTTTTTGAGGCATTGAAAATAACCATGTTTTTCGTCCCAATTAAAAATTAGATATTCCAAGGCGACCCTCCTAGAGTCAGTTATTTGATGTTGGATGGAATGTCTTTCAAAATTACAGGAGCAAATAATGAGTGTTGGAATCATCGGCATAAGAGCGGATTTGTGCTGAAGTGGCAGAGATAAAGTCATTTATGAGAAGTAGGAAAAGAGGTGAGGATGGGACAAAAGCCTGAGGAAATCCACTATTGATGGGTTTAAAGGGTGATTAGTGGCAGTCTACACAGCTACTCTAGAACTAATGAAAAAGAAAGACGCTAAAATAAAATTTAAAAAAAATCAAAATCAAAGCTTTATGCCAGATTATATTGAAAGTTATGGAGATGTCCAGCAATTCAACGTAAGATTCGCAGAAATGTCAAAGTAGAAATGACCAAGGGTCTGGGAAAAGCGAAAGAATATCAACAGTAGCTCCCTAGTTATGGAAGCCTTACTGTCGATCTGAAATAAGATAGAAGATTAAGATATTTCCAAATCAGCCAGTTAAGAGTAAAGACTTTGGAAGTTCAAGGTATTGTATGATAGTGGAAGGGTTGAGAGAGGTCCACTATTTCGGAAGAGGTTGAATGAAGACACGCTTCCAGCAAGAAGCAAATGTTAAAGTTGATATTCATAGGAAAAATAGTTCACCAATGCAAGGTACAAGCTTGAAAGTTTTAAGAGCCGCCATTAGAATAAATAACATTATTAGGAATCAATTAGTTGTAGTGAGGTGGAGAAGGGGAATAAAGCCTCGGAATATTCTAAAAATTAATTAAAATCGGGGTTATGAGCAAAGAGTTCAGCTTTCGCAGAAAATAAAACATCACTGGTGCAACCGGTTGAAACAACTATACTGAAGGAGGAAAGATATTACAAACATTATCGAATTTATTATTTTATTATATATTTTTCTCTCTTATTATGTGAACAAATTTTGTTTCCTCTATTAAAGCTTTAAAAATGTATCATAAATTTCCCTCATAATTGAAATAATAAGATATAATTATTTAAATGTTAAATATTTTAATTATATATATGATACTATATATAGTGTGAATTAGTACGGTATAGGTATAGTAATTATATAAGCTTTAAAAATGTATATAAATTCACTTTCTATATATTAATGATTGCATTATATATATGCTGAGACTTTATCAAGGTAAAGATGATATTGGAGGTTTATTTACTCTCTTTATAGCTGTTCTCACCAACTTGATGATCGCGAGTGACTCGCGCGTACCTCTGTGGAGGCCTCACACCTCTGGCCATCCTGGGCAGGAACATTCTCACTCCACCTAATTCTAGGAGGAGTAACCGGGCGAGTGGTTCACTCAAGGACACTCCCATCCGAGGGCATTTTCTCTAATTGTTAACCGGGCAACAGAAACTATCCTCTTTAAAATTGAAAGGATAGTGATTAAGGTGAAGGTAATTCCTGGGGTAGTTGAGGGCGGGATTTAAAATGCAATAAATATATATATGATTAAGTGAGAAATTTTTAAGTAGAGGAGAATTTTGTTTCAAATCATTTGAAAAAAGTATGCTAAGATGAAATAATTTAAGAACTTTTAGAATAATTTTGCTATTTATGCTCTCAGAAAACGAGTTTTAGATAATAATATATTATATGCCATATATATATTACGAAGGTATGTTATTTTATGAAGATCCTATATAGTATAATATATATGATATTAATATAATATATTAAAATATATATAATATACTCTACTTAGTAACTTTCGTATAATCGAGTATGATATTATTATGGCGGTAGAGAGGCTACCAGTTGTCATCCATGGTCCAGCACTAATCATATTTACGTAGATATTAGGAGTAGGTATTAGGTATATTATATATGTTACGCAATAAGTACAACGTTATGGTACCTTATTCGCTGCCTCTTGGTGAATAAATTGACTAATGATCTATAATTAAGTTACTAGAAGTAGTGTATTAAGTTAAAATGATGTAGTTGGTTATTTCAGCTATTTATAGCTACTCCGAATTTACTTGAGTTCGAGGTCTCTGATGAGAATTAAATATTTATAAACGTAAGCCTTTTGCAGAAAAAGACCCTTATATCTTACAAAGTATACCAAAACTCAATAGTTGGAATTGATCAGGTTATTATCATGCAAATACGTATCTCATATACAGTTTAATATTACACTTATTATATATAGGAGGGGGATCGGCCATACGGGTTACTGATTTGAGAGAAAGGGTGTATTTCGTATCATATCGTGGGATTTTACTTATTATTACTTAATATATATTATATAATATATAATCTATATATATAGTAAATAGTTTATACTCACCGGGTTACTATACTCAGAAAAGGATAGTTGCGGTTGTTCAGTTAATTTTATATATGATGTTTTTTTTTTAGAAGTAAAAGTAGAATAAATGGTTTGTGTATTTGATGTTGAATTTTTAAGCTCTTAACTTTTAGTTTACTTTTATACTTTTCCAATATGACATTAATTACAGTGTTGCTAGGTCAATTTATTGTTTGGTTATGTAATTTTAAATTTTATAAACTATTATCATTTATTTTTTAATAACAAAGCATAATACCCTCATGTAAGAACCGCTAGAGCAAACATCATAGACTGGTAGTACTACTCTATTGGCTATGATTCCACGCACACGATATAAGTATTAATTGCACATCACCTCGAGTCACACCTTCCCTGGCATTTTTAACTAAAGCTTTCCTGATCATTACACTCTTGCATATCATCCGTTCCCTTTTCATCCAACATTATATGTAACTAAATATTTAATAACTCAGACACTTGTATTACCATAGCTGCTCATTTACATGACTTTAAGGCTATAGACTTCTACAACCTGTATAGAGGACTGTCCTACATACAACTTAATAACCTTTAATATTCATTATATCACTAGTTTCACTCATATCAAGATACATCGTCCGTTTTACATCACCTACTGCCAAATCTCCTCTATTCAATTCCATCTACAAATAGTCTCTTAGTACAGATTGCGCTACATACAAATAAATCCAAAATCAATCCCCAATAATAGATATATAGTGATAGTGAAGGCACCTCTTCACACTCTTATTATCATTTGATTATTATCACATCATTACTAACATAAACGAATTATGTGGAGTTCGAGAGTCGAGTCGGATTCGGAGTCAGGGGAGTTTATGCGGTATAATTATTATATTGAAGGAATTGAAGACTCACTTGAGTGAGTCTTTAAGTCTCTTCAGTATAATTATTATGATAAGAATGGGGTGGAATGTACTGGAGTGGAGTAGTGGTAAGTCAAAAATATTTGAAACGACTCACTCAAACACCTGAATTCACACACCTCATTGTTATCAACCATACTGCCATCTATGATATCTACACCTGATTCGTTAATTATTCTTGATGTCATAATCCACTATCAATCTACATAATTAATATAATTGAATAACAAAGTATAGATCATAGCAGATATCCCTATCGCCTGTTAATTGTCTCACTTCAGCTTATTAATTATATGAATTACGTAGGTAAAACTCATTATACATTCAATATATCCAATATATATATTACTTACAATTACACAGTTATTAGCTATTATAGCTTAAAACTATAGTGATAATGAGTTTTGATTTCTTAGATATATCACCCACTCTCAAGAGAGAGTGTCACGACACCAACACTATAAGTTAGAGCTGGTATCAAAGATAACACCGCTCAATCATTCGACCATTAAGAGAGCATTCTATTTACTGTTACCACTAACGTATGTTAATATCATTCTGATGTTATGTCATAGCACCACTGTGTACCTCTGCGAAATATCATCATAATATCAAAACGTTATAACCTGCGAAAGAGATTTCGTGAACGTTCTACACTCTAGTTTCCATGCTTAGTGTGACCTTTCTCTCAATTGTCAGTGTTGTTTTTTACCAAAATCGCAGAACGATAGATTTGATTCCAAGCGTACATACCTCTCTTTATACCACTTCTAAGGCCACTCTGTTTCTTCTCACAATAGTCCCTTCAGTCACTCTGATTTGTTTGTGCACGTTCTTTCGCAGCAAAAGTAGATGATTAAGCTATAAAACGGTTAAACAGTTTCCATTTTTTTCCCTACTACGGAAAACACAGCTTAATAATAGGAGCAATACCTTAATTTATTCCGCCCTTAGTTTACACTCTTCCATTATTACCAGAGTTTCCGTTGATGTCATGGTAACAAGAGAGTAGGCATGCTTAACGAGATATTAACGATGGGGATATCTGTGATTTATTGCGACCTCTCACCCATCCTACACCTTTCCCCCTTGAGTTAGGACTCGAGTAGCCATTCACATTCTCAACATTTTGTGTTTATTACAGCGGTGACGGCGAACGGAGATGTAAACATAAGAAGATTAAGCGCAAACAATCCTCGAACGTGCTTGGTCAACCATCGACCCGGCTCTCCTGTATTGCATCATCTTACGGGAGAGTTGCGCTCCATCCATTATTACGTTCACTTTCCGAGATTTGGTCGTCGCACGAGTGATACACTTATTTAAATACTAATCCTCTGGGATTCATACGTATTGGGAACGATATAAGATCGGTACGGTGCATGCCATTCTTTCCTGTCCTTAAATCCCGATAGTTCGTACAGCCTGTGGATTTGAGCATCATCAATGGTTACCTGAAGTCTAGGAATGACCGATTCAAGGTCATATCTTAAGGCTAAATTGCCCCAGTCGTTCAGCTCCTATTTGCAGTCATGAGCCGACGTTTCTAATCCATTCCTACGTACTACACAGGACATCGCATAGACACCGGCACGTTAAAAAACGATGACAGAGATTATAATACCTAAAAAAAGTGGAGGTAGGTTCCCGTGAGTACAGCGCTAACCAATCGTCGCCACGGACTTTAACCATAGCTTATCACTCCACACTGATCCACCGAAGTGTCAGCGCGAAGATGGCCACGCCATCTCCATACCCAAGCTATAGAGATTACGCTCTAATTCAATAGTCACCACCTTATATTCCCCTATAAATAAGAATGTATTCATAATATCGTTCGTTGATAATCATTAGTGAAGAGCGAAGTGAGTTACTATATTAACAACTAACTATTATGGTGTTACTTTAATACCAATAAATGATGTTCCTTGATCGTGTTGAAACTATCTGTCTGCTTAGTAATATATTCTATAACTATATCGAGGTCATACTACCACACTACCGGCTATCAAAGACTCAAGCGTAGTACGCGAACATTAAATTATACCATTTATCGTATATAGATATATACTATATAATATAATACTATATATATTTTATGCGCTCATTATATATATATATTAATAAGTTTTAATCGTATTAATAAGCGGATTTCTATATCACGTTATTGGATATCTGGAGGGGGGTTGGGGTCCAATTCTTATGGGTATACAACCGATTCTAAAAGAAGTCCCTGAAACCAAATATTGACTAACGGGGACTCATTATAATATAAGTAACGGGAGGGAGCATATCTAATAAATAACGAATATCTTTAATTCGGATACGGTGTACATGAAAGAGAAATAAGTAACTAGAGTACCGTTGAGTAACTTATATATATCTTTTACAATGCCGTTTAACTGGGGAATGTAAAATACTAGTTATTCGTTAAGTAAGCAAGCATGGACTGAGTTAAATACCGAATAGTAAACTGATGAGAAGTTAATAGCGAGATCGTGGCCCAACGCTTACATTTTATCTTATATATTAATATTAACTTATAATATATAGCATGTTATAGTTAATAATATATATATATATAAGTCTTAAAACCACTATAAAGATAAAGTTTTGGATCTACCTTATACGTTATGATATAAGAATATAGTAGTAAATATATATAATAAGTATTAGTATTAATTATTTTAATAAATTTATTTTATCGATAATTATTAATTATAAGTATACCGTATTTAATCATATTATATATATATTAGTATTAATTTTATTAATTTATTTTTATAATATTAATATATTATATTATTTTATGTATTAGTATGATTGTAGTATATATACTGTTAATTATAGACCATGAAGGAGCTTATTAATCTACTATATAATAATTTTATATTTATCTATAGATCTTGTTTACTAAATATGAATTATTATATAGGTATATATATATATATTATTATGTAGTTTCAAATATATATATATTCTATAGATATTTTAAAGTAAAGTTTTAATAGTAAATACATATGTTTATCCTATAATGATATACTATATAATATATAGTAATAATATTCTTGACCTTGTATTTAAATATATACTAGCACTATATAATGATAATTATAAGAATATATAGATATAACCTTTATTAATATAAGATTTAATATAGGTTATATATAGATATTAGTAATTAAGCGTTATTAGTAATTTAAAATTTTAATATATTATATCTTATGTATATACTTATATTATATATTAATATATCTATATATAGTATATTAATATATATATATATATATATTAATTATATATATATATATATTATATTAATATATATTTAACTATCAGATTATATTATATATATAAGTATATATTTTATATATATCATGTCATATTTGTCATGTTCCATT
>JABUQX010004968.1:0-10000 GCA_015478945.1 Trachelipus rathkii
AGTGCAACAGTTTACTTGTGCTGTTCATTTTGTGTTACAGTTCACTGATGAGCAAGCTGGACTCGAAACCTCGATTTAACAAATTTGCCTTATGCATTGCCATATTCTGTGGTCTTTGTTACTATATATTATAATTAATAATATATATATATTATTATATATATATATATATATATAATATTATATTATAATTATATTTATTATAAAATATATATATATATAATATATAAATATAATTATATATATATAATATATATTAATATATATATATATATATATAATATATATATTATCATATATAATATATATATATATATATAATATTATAAATTATATATATATATATATATTATATATATATATTATATATATATATTATATATTTATATATATATATAATATATATATATTATTATATATAAATATATATATAATATATGTATATATAATATATATATATATATATAATAATATAATATATATATATTATATTATATATATATATATATATATATTATATATAAAACGGTATATATATATATTTTCTGATCTAATATTATATATATATATATATATATATTAATTATAGCGCAGAGGATATTTCTATGGATGGTATATATAATATATAGTGAAATTATATTATCTATAGAATGTATATATACTATTATTATAGTTATATTAATATTTCGATATAATGATTATACTAATATATATTACATCTTGATATATCACATAATTCCCGTATATAACCTATGGTGAGCTATGCTTATGATGATAGCATTAATACTAATTAATCATCTTTAGAGTAACTTGATATTACTATCATAAAGACTCCAGTAGTAGTAAGAAGTGAGTTGGTATTTATCAATCCATATCTATAGAACCTCTATGATACACGTAAGTGCTATATATATATAACTAGTAGGTCAGATAGACATCTTTTGTTGTAGAGTGTGATATATCGAAATCTTGAGGTCATTATATTATTTATGAGCTTAAATGTACACCAAATATAGGATTACATTGAATAGACTAAATGTAATAATCTAAAGATTAAGATATAAGTATATAGACGTGAGAGAGAGACGACACCTCGAGAAGATGAGATAAAAAGCGAAAGAGAGAGGAGAGAGTTGGGAATCGGTTACTGCAATAAAAGTAGTTCGCGTTATCGTTACCCAGGTGTTACTCTTGACAAATATAGTAGGTTCGGTCTATCACTTATTTCCGTTTCTTTGAAAGGAAAAGTAACGAAGTACCATTACCCGTACTTTTAGCTTTTTGGCTCTACAGTTGATTCCATATCAGGACGTCGTTATATAGATAAATTAATGGTTGTGTATATTAAAATGAAATCTCTAACATTAATTATTAATGTGATTTAAAGCACAGAGACATACCCTATGAAGACCACTAGTTGCGCACTCCAAAGACTTAGGCCCTTACATTCGCAGCCCACAATCTCACGCATTTAATATTTAATTGCCCTATACCTATGCCTAGCCATATCCACAACTTATGGACATATCAAGCACTTACACTGCACTCACACACACCCGATACATCACACCAAAACTCAATTCACCACCAAAAGAACACCAGAACTAATATACAAATATCAGAACGACAAAACTACCCAATTCTAAAATCAGCAAAGACCACATATACCAGACTCTCACAACACCCCTAAACACAAAAATCTCTAATCACAGACAATACGAACAGAACGACTGTCCTCGCCTCTCACATCACCAATAACCTTAAATCTTATACTAAGATACTAGTCGGCTTTTCAAAAACCCACTCCATTACACCCCTGCTAAATCTCTACTACCAATCCTCTCCCAATCTCTATTCAGATTCACCACGCAAAACCAAATTCATCCGGCGTGGAGTTATAATTAGCAACCCTCCACTCTCTTCCCAATTCTATCGATCATAATCTAACACACATCATCTCATCTGCCACCGCTAATAATTCTCTATATCACTTAAGACCCCAAAAAAAATACATCAAATAATAGATCAATAATTAAATAACCAGAAAACATAAAAGTGCCACACTCCATGCTAACCGCACACTATCTACACATCGCCATATACAATATATACATAAAACAGAATCCATATCTCACACCTACAATTAAATCCATAAGCATAATAACTTAGTCGACACATTTATACGCCTTGTCCACGTAAATACTCTCAAGAATAATACTTCATATAAAAATTCAATCAGAGAAAGGCATACCGGCGACTAAACACACATGATAATCAAGTGAACAGCCTCGATAGGAGCTTCATGCCGGTTTCAACCAACATCATAAGCTTGTTTGCAAATCCAAAAAACGGCTATAACACTTCGAACCTTTTTGATTCTTTATCCACCTCATTTGTCTCTAATCATTTTTGTTCTACTCGCGCTTAAACAGCAAGACGTGTCAAAAAACGGCCACATAGGTACGCAGACAATATCCCTCTCACTTACACACCAACTCACAAAACCAATATCCGAGCCCTTGTTCCTTCCACACAATAAATAACACAGAATACTTACCACTTATCATTACCGACGAATACAGCGAACAATCATCTACAACATAATAATACCCTCGATATATATCCATACTACACTAAATAAATAATCTCTTATAAATTTCCTACATTACCCTTACTCTCTTAATCCCATATATAAGTGGTACTTTACTGCATCCTCCTATACCCTTCGGGAACCAGTAAGTACACCTTGCGATTTGTTATCGTCTTTGCGATGTTAAATTAACTTCCAAATCCCAGATTCAATCACCATCTCCGGCCTCCATTCCTTGATCACGCGCAACCAAAATTGTTTGTTGCGAAAGTTCATTTCATACAATGGCTGAGCATGAGATTTACCGAGTCCCAAACTTCTCAATCTATCTCATTACCTACGTTCCCTATAACTAATTGACTCCTCAATCCTCACAAAATAGATACCATTGGCCTATCTTCAGATGCAACATCAAAAAGCCTCACTACCGACATTCAAGCTCATTTCACCCTACTATTTTCTTCTACTGCCCATATATGGCAAAATTCAAAGAGATGTATCCCAAACTCTATCGACACTGCCTAGTCCCTCCTCTCAGTTCTCAGTCAGGCATACTCAACTCAGCCAAGCAGTCTTGCGAATCCCCATTCAGGTACTTCTTTATGCAGAATTGCCCTAAATAAGTAATAGTCGCTATATTATGCAACATCGTAGCACGAATCATAAGGCATGCATATATAGTTCATAATAACAACTCCAAAGCTTCAGCGATATAAAATCCATATATTAATAATAAAACCATCATATATAATTTAAATAGTGGCTAAGATATATATATATATATATAATATATAGTATTAATAATAGTTATACTATAATAATGATATATATATGAACCGTCAGCTATAAACCTAAGTTAAATATAGGCTTCGATTTTCCCTGATCGTTACCTGCGTCCACTCGATGCGAATTATAATGGAACTTGTCCTAATAAACGTAGCTATCATCTGGGATGCTATGTGAAGCAGAATTTCAGTTGGGATCTACATGTATGTCTTATCATACAATTTATAGAATAGAGGAGCGCCAATGGAATATAGCATACGTATGCAATGGAGCACCTCTACATCAACTCTAGTAAGGTTGTGAAAAATAATACGATATACACAAAATACATAGAATATTCAGGTTCCTTTATAATAGAGTCATTTTTTATATTGATGTTCTTGTAACAATGTACGGACGACTTTCAACCTATTTCCCAATAACATTGCTAATACATGTATGTATATATAGATAGTGGTATACCCATTATAAGAATTAAATCAGTTTAATATAAGTATTAGTTAAACATGAAGTGTATAAATTGATTTTTAAAATACAGTATTTATTTGTTTATTAGTAAAAATTTAAGGGGAGACTTTATATACTACACTAGTCTATGGCATCAATTGATATTATACTTTTATTTATTTTGTCATAATTATTAATTACCTATATCAAACAGATTCTTGCTCTGAAAGATATTGAACGGACGGCCATCTAAGAACTGAACTACGATCAATAAACCTTCTGTAAATATGTTAAATATATATTATAGTTTAAGGAGAAACTAAATAACCCAAATGAGATAAACTTATCATCTTTAGCCCACTCTTAAAATCTGCTTAGTAATTGTTCAACTACGTTCTCTTTTGTAGAATGGCATCCTCAGTTGAAATATGTTATTGTCCAAATAGACATATATATTTTTATATTATAAGTTAAATTTTATTAAATTTATAAGTAATTATTTAATAAATTATAAAATTATTATAATATATTTTTTAATATAAGCGAACGAATTCTCATGTGATGCTGCGAAAGGAAACTGTACGTTTATATATTATATTACTTATTTGACTAGAAAAAATTATTTCTGTCATTTATGTATATATTAAATCATAAGTATTATGTTTCAATTTCTTTAACAAATAATAAATATTTTCCTCTGAAATAGTTATAAATTAAACTAACTAACATTGTATATAACATATTTAGTTATCTAAAGTTATAGTATAATATATTATTATATGTGGAAGCGTCAATAATCGTTCTGAATTTATTCGTTATTATAAAATACTTATTTATTGATTCGAATTTTGAGTTGAGTTTCAGTTTGTATTAAATTTCTTATGAGAAATAGTAAGGATCGATATGATATAAATTAGCCGATATCGACACCTGTAACGATACGAAAATAATCTTCAGATGTTTTTTGATAAAATTTGTTTTATCCATATATTATTATATATATATATTGGATACAAAATCTAGTATACTATCAATTTTAAAGTCTAATTTATTAAGGGTTTATTTCTACATGTTTTTACTTATTTCGGAGTGCATGGATGTATTACTTGTCATTTTTACTATATACGATTACAGAAAGTGTTCGAGTGTGTTCAGATATGCTAATTGAACATATTTGTTGAAGCATAAGGGGAATGGAATGGTATATATGATATTATATAAGGTATACTTAGTTGTATAGAATATGTCACTCATATATCTACAGATTATCGATTTTTTAATTATTATATGTTATATATATTATATATATGTATTATTTTTTAGTAATGGAAAAGATATAATGAGTAAGCTACTTAGCTATTTATGTTTTGTTACAATAAATAAGTATTATATAGAATTTTAAATACTTGTTTTTCATAAATAATTTTTAAATATGGTATTGATATTAGTGATTTTCGATATAGTATTTATAAATCATTGCTATATATAATGTATAATTATATTATATTGTTTCTAAAAAAACTAATATAAAATTGAGAATATATAGCTTATAGGATATTTACTCTTAAAGATATTTTAGAATGTGTAAGTTAAATTTATTATTTCATTAATTTAATGCATTGTTATAATATATATCTCAAATAGGTATGTATGTCGTTCATTAGCCATTAGTATTTTAATACTAATATTTAGTATAATGAGTTTTTTTCTATAATTCTTTATTGATTAATTAATTATGCTTAATTAATTAATTGCTTTAATTACTTTACTTTTCCTCACATAGTTTATTTATATATCTAACTTTTTATCTCCAAAAATTTTTTGCTTCAAATGATATAGTTTTTAATATATATTCTTTTATGTTGTAAATTTAAATATTAAAAACAATTTGAGAGAGATATTTTCATTAATTTAGTTTGATAAAGCAGCAATAAAAAAGGTTTACTTGATTAAAATACTGAGTAAAAATAAACTTATACATTTAAATTATAGTTATTTATTTATCCTCTTTTACCCAAGATTGAGGTTAAGGTGTGCTGTTTAGCGAACACACCGGAGAATGAGCTCGTGGAGTAATTGATTCAGTAGAAGAATCCAAAATTATGATATCGTTATTAGTATCTGAATAAAAGAGAAAGACCAAAGCTATAGTCTGATAACCGCTCAACCCCTTTATCTATATTTCTTATTAAAAAATATGTTCCTTTATAAAAGATTAGTTAAGAATACCCACGTACAACCGCGCTCAGAAAAATTTCACAACCTCTAGGTGCTTTAAAGGTACTGAGCGACTGAGGACCCTCTCACATCATTTCAATATTGGTCTAATACGTTCTCTCTACCAAATTTGTTTTGATTTAATTAAAAGACACTCGCATCTATATTGCCAAAACCAGGCAACCCATACTCCCTTACCAAAAACCCCCGCCATTCACTTCTATATGCACCATTTTTCTTCTCGGCCTTCTCCCAAAACTTCACATTACCCTGTCTTGTATATACCAGGCATTCCTTTACTGACTCAATCCACTTTTTCCTTGGTCTCCCTCTCAAGCGGGTCGATTCACGCAAACATCATATATTCTCGACTAGTCCTTTATTTACAAACCCTGGTTTTCTAAGCCATAACTCCGAGTACTCTTATTTCATAATCTCTCATTCCTCTTTCTCTATTACTTATTAATGGATCCAATATCTCAATTCTATTATCTCTCTCAAATTATTAATTGTACTCTTTTATTATATTCTTCTATTCCTAATAATTTACTATCTACTTCTATCATACACCATACTCTATCTAATATATCCTCCATAATTATACGATATCATCTCATTAATTATTCTCTCATATATTAATCGATTCTTCATACAATCTCATATACATCACACCTTTGAGAATATATATTATTATTATATTTTAGTTCCAACAAATCACTTTATTTATTATTCTATTATTAAGTATTACTTATTTAATATCATCTCTATTTATCCAGTACACTCATTCAATTTAGTGGTTTATCATACATTATGTTCGAGATGCAAACGGACTAAAGAAGTACCCGCTATGATATCTCGAAAACGTAAAACAGATCAAGTAACAAGGTAAAACCCTTTATGGCAAGACCCAAGGGATCAACATGATAATGGCACCAAACACTTATATTCATTTGTCGTAGGAATTCTGAAACACTCGAATCAATGAGGGAAAAATATATATATAATATAAAGACAACCAATAGGAACTTTTTTTTCATCCTTATCCTTACTCATTCATCATATATATCTCCACATATACGTATTGGTTAACAATATAAAACCCTCTCTCAACTATTATATCATCGCTCTTCCTCCATGAATAAGTTAATGTTCTAAGAAAACAAAGTATTTATTTTTCTGTTAAACTAAATTTATATAACATCCCCGAGACACTGTGTCTCCCCGCAAAGGACTGCTCAAAGCGCGAGATACTGGTCGCGAGCGTGAATCTCCTCCGGCCGCACTCTCAGCGACTTCTTCACTGAACGCGAACACGTAACCCTGGTGTGGGTTGGACTATTTCATCCTCCCCCTCTCGGGTTACTGTTCGGTTCACACGAACTCCTCTCGACCTACCTTTGATTGATTTCGAATCCCTCTCATTTGATAGTATCTAGCTGCTCTGGGGCTCCTCCGTGCCCTATACTCGCCATAACGGATGATAGATAATAGAGAGAGAAAGACGTCCCTTTCACCCTCTGTTACCACCCGTCGGTTCTTACGGGAGCCACACTTCTATATAATAATTAGTTATGACCTGCGTTGGATATCTATCTATTATGCCTTTAATCTTGGAGTTCGATATAAAAAAATTTTTTTTTCAGTCAATGTCATTACACACATTTCATCTTTACGCTGATTCCAATATGGTGTGAGTCAGTTTTCTGGATAGTGAACCTGAAAATCTTGAGGTATATATCGAATGATATCATAGTGGAAAGCTGGTTAAACTTGCTTTTCAGTCTTTTTGGCCCATGGTATACAAAGGGGTGAAATAATACATTTATTAAATAGGATACTTATAATATCCTCTCTACTCTTTAATTATATATTTAAATTAATGTATTATTATTATCCTATTTTAATGGGTGATGATTATAATTATTATTTATTTATTATTAATTATTAATATTAATTAAAAAATTATTTATTTATTATCTTCTATTTACTTCTTATTTTATTTATGAGTTGTACCTACAAATAGTATTTGTATTCCTGAAATAATTCATTCAATTTATTTGACAAGGAAATAAAATTTTCATTCTTCTGAAAACAGGTGAAATATATTGACCAATAATATCTTAATAATCAAAGAATAAATATAACGCGGGTCCTAGAGCCAAACAAATAATTTTTAAAATAGTAGCTCTCTCTTACACATAACCCATTCCCGAATGATCAAATACTTAGCTTAACGGGCTCAACCAAAATATAGACTCTGACAAAGAGTCGTCAGAACAATTTGCTCTATATATTCACAAGTATCTCATAATTATTAATTTATATTTATGAGAGACATAGCTGAGTTCTAGAGAGTTTAAGAGAGCAAGAAGATCTTTATGTATATATCTAAAATAATACTATCTTTCAATTGTACAATGTTAACGTCAATGTTGTTTAGTTTTATGGATATTAACAAAGATAAAAAGTGATCCCATAAGCAACTGGAAAATAATGTTTTTTTGCAAGATCTGATGTTCCTTACTGATATAATAAATATTCAGCTCTCTCTGCATATAACTTACTTTGGTCACGAAGTAGAACAATCTCTCGTTTGATTTTGTAAATTTTCAATATTATTGTGATTAAGAGTTTCTAACAAGTAAAAGTATCATAAAGAGATGCAAAAATCACAAAGAATGCAAATACGAAAGATTGATAATATTTATATTTTTCAGATATCAAAATAAAGTAATTTTATAGTTAAGGCATGGATTCGATTTTCTTGTTAATAGAATGTGAAAAATTATACATTATTTTGTTAATAGACTTTATAATATGGACATTATTTTTATTTTTTTAAGTTTTTTAGTTATGAGTAAACTTATACATATTTTATGGTTATTTCCTGAGAGGATTGATTATTAAAATGCTCTTAAGTAATCGGTGTAGATCTCCCATATGTTCTCTAGTGTGTTTGATTAAACCACGACTTGAATAATATCGCATATTTTTAAAAACAGAACATACTATAGTTATTAATGTGGAATAAATTTTCAGTGCAAAAATTGTTCGAGATTAAGATTATTATATAATAATATCTAAAATGTTCGATTTGATTCTTTACACCAAGATTTTATAATTTTTATTATATGACATTAAAATATTAATTAATATTTAAGTACTGATAGTTTTATCTCCATTTGACGGAGTTGCGCATGTAAGTAGATTATCTAACGGACATCTTAAATTTATAATATTATAAATTTCATGGATGCATAAGACTTAGTTTTGTATAAAGGCAGTACACATTTTATTTTTTATTTATGAAAGTATTATTTAAAATGATGATGCAATAACCTATTATAATGAAACCTACTTGTAGTTGATGTAAATTTGAAACATAATTCTTGTATAGAAATTAATCACATAACTATTAAATTATATTTATAGTTATGTTAAAGATATACTGATTATATATCGTGATCAATATATACGTTGTAATCATAATAACAGGTTAAAAATTCACATTTAGATAACGGAGTACTATTGACTGTTGAGCCTCAGGTTTTCATTTTTATAAAACGACGACGAAACCGCTTCTGAATCACGTTGTTATTTCACTTATTGTAATTTAAGGACCTTATTCAGGGTATAGATTACTTTAGTGAGTTTATGTGAGATATATAAAATGCATTATGTAGTATTGCATAGGCCTGAGTTTAAATTACTCAATTCGATCAAGGAGGTTTCTGGTATTAACTGTTAACGATTAATAGCTTCTAGAGAATCTAAAGAGAGTATATTTGGTTTATATATAATTATATTTGTATATTTGTCACTGATATATAGGGCCTGGCCACAAGGATAATGTTTAATCTTAGTTAGAAGAGTAGTTTTTATATGATATCAATACAATTATTTATTTTTCATCCTTCTAGAATTAAAAACAGAAAACATTTCATCTCAACTTCTCCAGCA
>JABUQX010004968.1:20000-27500 GCA_015478945.1 Trachelipus rathkii
ATAATAATAATAATAATAATAATAATAATAATAATAATAATAATAATAATAATATAATAATACTATTAATAATAATAATAATAATAATAATGATAATAATCATAATAATAATAATAATAATAATAATAATAATAATAATAATAATAATAATAATAATAATAATAATAATAATAATAATAATAATAGTAATAATAATAATAATATCTTGAGAGAATGACAGGAAACATTAAGTTTATGTGTTATTAATTTGGCAGTGAAGTTTATATTGTAGCCAAGCATGGATTTATTGCTGCACTAATAAATAAATAAATTGACTATAATATATATATATATATGTAATAATGTAATAATAATCAATATAATATGTAATATATCAATTTATATACTGTAATAATATGTATATTATATAGTAATAGATGTAATGTATGTAATATTATGTTTATATAATAATAATATATGTAATATATGTTGGTAAGTAAATACTGTATAATAATAATAATAATAATATTGTTTATATTATATCAGTTATTTATTAAAATAAGAAATTGACTTTAAAAATTCAATATTATTATATAATAACCATAATAATAATAATATATATTTAGAATAATATCTATAATGAAGCTCATATATGTAGAATATATATATATATATATATATATATATATATATATATATATCGGGTGTTTAAAAAATCGCACTAAAAATATGGTGTTTGTTCATCGTGTTTCATGAACTAAAAAAGTGCTGGACTAAAAAAAAAAATTATGAATAAACGTACATGGCGCATCAGGAAATATTCGAAGGGGATCTGAAAATATATTAAAGAAAAAACAAATTCATAAATAAATTTTTTAAAAAATAAATAAAAAAAATATAGATTTGGCTTGGTTTCATATGATATTAAAATATTACAGAGTTTCAGAATCTGTAAATGAAAAAATGTAATAAATATAAATATAGATTTGTAGAGGTATTACAAATTTTAGATAAGTCCTGCTGAGAAGTGGAGTGTCCGGACAAGGTTCAGGAGAATGGAGATTATTAATTACTGTGTTAAAATAAACATAAATAATTAATTATAAATTAATTATGTTTTTTTTTTTTTTATATGTATTATGGATTTTGAATTTTGATACTTGTATAGGACCGGACCAAC
This sequence comes from Trachelipus rathkii, assembly GCA_015478945.1. NCBI lineage: Eukaryota > Metazoa > Arthropoda > Malacostraca > Isopoda > Trachelipodidae > Trachelipus > Trachelipus rathkii. The sequence goes on from JABUQX010004968.1 coordinate 21,160, forward strand.
CTACCATATAAATATATATATATATATATATATATATATATATATATATATATATATATATATATATATATATATATATATATATATATATATATATATATATTTTTATATTCTTTTCTCATATATATACTCACACTATATATGGCCAAACTTACCAAAGTCCTCGCATAAAATCTCGAAAACTACGATATGTATAAGAAAACTAATAACATATTTGGAATCTTTCGTGGTGTGAAGACGTGCTTGAATGTGCTCTCAGTGAAATAATTATATCCTTTTTATTTATTGTGTTTATGTAGTGCTGTGTTTAATTGAAAGTGTGTATGTTTTTCAAACTTTTTTTTTTATTTAGAATTTTATTAAATCTTACTACTTTGATACCATTTTATCCGTTTTAGTAAAGTTCTACGTACGAGGTTTTTAAAAGATAAGTCCTAGTTTTAACTTTTTTTCTTTTCTTTTTTTTTTTAGTGACTGTACCCGTAGGTTTTTTAAAGTTAATACTGTTTATGAATTTTGAATTTCGTCTTCACAGTGTTTAAATTTGATTTTTATTATTTTGTCACTTTAACTTTTAAATTTAGGTTTTAATGTTAAATCAATTTTATTTACTTTTTTAATTCGTGAATTTGTAGGGGTGCAAGAGAGCGTTAGTGTTTTTAACTTTAAGATTTTTATATCATATTTTTACATATTTACTGTAAATACAATTTTAGCTTTTTAACATTTACGGTTTTAAATTTAGGTTTTAGTGTGTGAATAATTTTAACCTGATTTCACGTTTGTTTGTTTTGTTTTTTTTGTCTGTTTGTTTTTGTCTGTTTGTTTTGTGGTTTTTGTATGTGCATGCAAGATGGCAGATTTGCACCGGCGCGGGCTTACTATCGACTTTGCTAACATCCGTGGCTTGCAATCTAACTCTGCATCCGTGGAATACCACCTCTCTAACTCTAATCCTAACCTTTTGCTCTTGTCTGAGACCCAGATGGCTAGGAATTCATCCTCTAACTCGTTTAATATGTCCAACTATAACTTATTTCATAATTTCCGTCTGAAGGGTGGAGTATGTGCCTATGTAAGCATAAACACTCCTGTAACACGTCTCGAGAATCTCGAATCTCCTAACTTCGATGTTCTGTGGCTTAAAATCTTTCTTCCTTCTACCACAATAATCTTGTGCTTCTGCTACTGTTCTCCTAACAGAACAGATTTTGAATACCTTACTACTTCTCACGAGACTGTTACATCTTCTCATCCAATAGTAGGGTCTCTATTTAGGGGATTTCAATGTACACAACACTGAATGGTTGGGGTCCTCTCATACTGATTTAGGTGGGGAGGAGGCCGAATCATTTAGTATTCTCAACGATCTGGAGCAGCTAATTAAGAACCTACATTCCGGATCGTCCCAACCAATTCTTGAACACACTTGACCTATGTTTCACCACTAGTCCTTCTCTCTATAAATACACCACCTTCGCTCCTATTGGTAAATCTGACCACAACCTTATATCTCTTAATTTTAATACTTTCTCTCCAACAGCTCCATCCTGCCCTACGCGTTTTTTCTGGCACTTTGATTGGGCCGATTGGGGGGCCTTGTGTTCTTCTACGCTAACTATAGTGGGTAACTGCTTTGTGCTCTGGTGACGCTTCAACTTCTGCCGATAAGGTGGGGCTGTAATCGTTGATGGGATGAGCAAGTTTTCATCCCTTCTTCGACTAAATCTTTCTCTCCCTCATAATCCGCTAGTTCGATCGTGTATTCTCCACAGCCATCCAGGCCAGAGAAAGTGCGTATCGGGAGTGGAAAAAAAATTCTCGTTCTCCTATCACTCTTTGCTAATTTTCATTCAGCTAGAAATCGTTGCAGGGATACTCTTCGACGAGCAAAGCGGGCTTTCATCAAACGAAAGTGCGCTAACCTCCTTGATTCTCTCCGACAAATCTTTCTGGCCTCTTGCCAAAAACATCTCTAACAACTACTTTAAATCTGTCTTTCCTCCTCTTATTCGCTCTGATGGTTCTGTGGCTAATTCTCCAACTGAAAAAGGCCAATCTCTTCGGCCTCCTGTGCCTCTATTTCAACCCTGGACAATTCACAATTCCTCCCGCCTCTTATGCTTCTCCTCTCAGGTGTCATATGCCTTTGCCTGTGATTACATTCCATCGGGTGCATGGGCTCACAAATCTACGAACACGTTCAGGAAGGCAGGTGGCCCAGATGGCATTCCCTCCCATTGAGGAGGTGTGCTTCCGTGCTATCCCCCGCCCCTCGTTCAGCTATATTCTCTATGTCTCCAATACTAGCACTTTCCCTCAGTGTTGGGAGCACGCACATGTCAACCTATTCCGAAAAAAGGGAAGCCGCTCTGATCCTTCTAACTATCGCCCTATGGCTCTTACTTGTATTCTATCTAAGATCTTTGAAACTCTTCTCAACTCTCATTTCTTAGATCATCTGAAATTCACTTCTTCCCGATCGCCAGTACGGCTTTTTCGGCGCTCGAGGTCTACTGGCGATATACTTTCTATCTAACTACTGATTTATGGTTTTCCACCCCTTAGGAACTACGGGGAGACTTGCGTGGTGGCGCTTGACATATCAAGAAGCATTTGACCGGGTATGGCACGCGTCTCTGCTCTCCAAGCTCCCCTCCTGGAGTTTCCTCCTTCTCTTTGCTCACTTATGTCTAGCTTTCTTTCAAATCGCTCAATATCGGCTGTTGTTGATGGGCGACTTCTTATTCCTTTTCTGTCAATAGTGGTGTTCCTCAGGGTTCCTGTCTTATCTCTACTTTATTCCTACTTTTCATTAATGATCTTCTCACCTGCCACTTCTAACTCTATTCACTCATATGCCAATGACTCAACCCTTCATTCTCAACTCATTTCAATTCTGCTCCTTTTTTACTTCTAAGAATTGCCTCTCGTCTTAATATTTTCCGATTCCATTCTCGCTGATCTGGATAGAATTTTCCGTTTTGAGATTGCCCCAATCTTTGTGAAATTCAATTCTTTCAAAAATTAAGTTCTACAAATCTCCCTCTCCTAAGACACCTTCTAACTTTTCTATCCCTTTCGATGGTTCTCTCGTCTCTCCCGTTGAATTGACAATATTAACATCCTTGGCCTTAACATAAGCAAAAAATGTCTTGGAAACCTCATCACAACGGTTGCTAAGGCGGCCTCAAAAGAAACAGGAGTTCTGTTTAGACTACCGAGACTTTTTTCCTCTTCACAGTTACCCCAGTTATACAAGGGCCTCATCCGCCCTTGTATGGGAACTGTTCTCATATCTGGGGCTCAGGCTTCACCTGTCTTTTGGATAGGGTCGAGTCAAGGCTAAAAGACTTGTCAACTTGTCCTGTACTTTCCAGTTCACTTGCGGCGCGATGTTGGTGCTGGATCTCTTTTTCTACAGGTACCGTAGCGGCAAGTGGTCGAGAGACTTTCCACTCGCTTGCCACTACCTTTAAGACGCCCTCGTAGCACAAGGAGTGCTGTGTCGGCACATGAGTTTTGTGTTGATATCAGCAACTCCAGACTAGTTCGCTGCGGTGCCTCCTTCTTTCCTGCCACCTCTGTTCTGTGGAATTCTCTTCCATCTTCTGTGTTTCCTACTCAATTTAATCTCCCTCACTTTAAAGCCCGCGTCTGTGCTCATCTGCGTAATTTGTGTTAGTTGAATTTTTGTTGATTTTAACACCCTCTAGGGCTTTTGCCTGAGCAGTAGTGATAACCGTAAAAAAAAAAAAAAAAAAATGAAATTTGTATGGAAAATGGATTTTTTTTTAGGAGGCTCGAGCCCGACGGGGGACAGAGGGGGACAAAGTCCCCCCCGTTGTCCACCGGTAGGCCGAGAGACCCCGACTAGTTGCATCTTTGCGGTTTACCCGGGGGTATTCTTTTAGTTAAAAAAAAAAAAAAAAAATCTGCGGAAACGGACATGATAAAAGGAATATCAACTTTTTGCATTTCTTTCTATTTGTAACGGAAATAATGTTTTACCTAAAAAAAAAATCTTTAAATTCCATAATTTTCCTAGACGACATGTATGTATCATAGAGTTTGTGCGTGTGTGTATGTGTGTGCAAGTGTGTGTGTGTGAGTGTGTGTGTATGTGTGTATGCTTAGCATGGAAAGAGAATCTTGATGGGGCTCATGTCTGAGAGATTTTGGGGGAAGGTAAAAAAAATCGTCTTGTCATTGGCTAAAGTTTTTTTTGCCGGAGGGAAATATTCAACATGTCGTACAATTTCCTAACATTTATATTTTTTATTTATAACTTATTTTAATTAAAATAACGATTTTCTTTACTAAAATTTTACGACAATTCCAAATATGTTATTTGTTTCGTGGTACACCACGTACTTTTTACGATATCATGCGAGGGCTTTGGTAAGTTTCACCTATATATATGTATATTAATAACCAATAAAATATATATAATAATATATATAGTTGAATATATATATATATATATATAATATATATAACTCTTCCAATATATATATATACTATATATACTATATATATATACTATATATTTATAGTCATCATCACCCACCTTCTCCCCAAGACTGGGTATGTATATATAACATAATAATATATATATATAACTATATGTATATATATATGTAATAAACAACAACAATATATATATATATATAGATCATCATCACCCACCTTCTCTCCCCATAATACTAATAATATGTATATATATATATATATAACCAACCTAAAATGTATATATGTTGCTATATATATATATGTAATGTAATATATATATGTAATACTGTATAATAATAATATATATAATATATATATATTTATATAATATATATATGAATAATAATATATTATATATAATAATATATATATATATATTTGTATATATATATATAATAATAATATATAATATAACTATATATAATAATATATATATATTATATATATAACATATATAACAACTATATAATATATTATTATTGCTTAATATATGTATTATTGTATATATATGATGATATTTCTTAATATGTAATAATAATAGCAACCTTAATATATAATATATATATATAGCAACATATAGTAGCAATAATAACTAATAGCAATAATATATAACAATAATATTAGCAACCAATGGACTTACATATAGAATATATATATATGTAGTAACATGGTCAATCATCCACCTTCTTTCCCCATATATATATATATATATATATATATATATATATATATATATATATATATATATATATATATATATATATATATATATATATATATATATATATATATATATATATAGAGAACAATTTTCTATATTATATTTTATGCTCTCTTTTTCTTTTTTAAATGTATTCCGGTTACTTTTGCTACTGTACGCACACACACGCATATATATATATATATATATATATATATATAATATATATTCTTATATATATATATATATATAATATATATATATATATATATATATATAATATATATATATATATATATATATATATATATATATAATCTAATTTATATATAGATATATATACATATATACATATATATATATATATATATATATATATATATATATATAATATATATATATATATATACTCTCATAATACGGTTTAATATATTTGATAAGAATTTATTATTCCACATTATTGCTCATATCGATGAACACCAAAAGGTATTTATTTTAGATCATGTCTAATATCTTATTTAATATGCTTGACATCAGGAAATCAGGAAATCAGGAAATCAGGAAATCAGGAAATTAGGTATTCAAAAAATCAGGAAATCAGGGAATCAGGGAATCAGGAAATCAGGAAATCAGGAAATCAGGAAATCAGGAATTTTTAGTTGCCATGGAAATTGACAACAGAAATTGGAATACAAGTTCAGAGTAGAATATTTCTTGCAAATTGAAGTACTACGGATGCATAATGTCATGGAAAGAGATATTCTTTATCAACAATGGTGAAATAAAATTTTAGTAAAATTCGTTCTCTGTCGTATGAAATATACTTTTCATTGGTATAGAATTTCTCATCAAACTTTAAGGACATATGATTGTCACTTAAATGAAAATATAATTTCTAATAAAATATATTTTGAAAATTTATAGCGATAATACTCGTCTATGTTGCTCTAAACGTTTTTCTAATTATTTTCAATATATTTAATTTAAAGTTGAAAACCATAATTGATTTATTTATTATAAAAATTAGAAATGCAACAAGCATCAATATCAGAAATGTTCTCAAGCAAAATCATCTGGTTTATCCTAAACAAACTAAAAATGCAAGCAATTAAAAATATATGTAAATAAA
>JABUQX010004968.1:35000-43450 GCA_015478945.1 Trachelipus rathkii
ACGGGAGTAATTCCCTGGAAGATTGAGAACATTATTTTGCGCATTGTTCTTTCAACGTTTATTTTACTATGTTTTATATACACTGGTTTCTAGAAAGGAGAATGTTTTATTTATAATTTACATATGGTGGTCTCTGAAAAGAAAAAAAAGGTTATTCCAATGCAGCTGTTATTTAAAAGGACATTAGTCTAATGTTCTCAGAGAATAGGAACTTTTTTATTCAATGAAAGGGCATTCACAGAAAGATGGCGGATATTTTATACAATGTTTACCGAAGAATGGTAGATTAAAATAAGACTATGTTACGGTGGCCTAGAAAGGGAGAGGCATAGTTCATATTATTAATATATATATATATATATCTATATATATATATATATATATATATATATATATATATATATATAGCAGTTTTCTTATTATTATTATATATATTATTAAATATATATTACATATATATTATTATTATTATTACATATTATTATTATTATATTATTATTATTATTATTATTATATATATTATTATTATTATATATATATATATATTATTATATTATATTATTATTATTATACATATATTATTATTATTATTATTATACATATATTATTATTATAATTATATATATTTATTATTATTATATATATATATTATTATTATTATTATTATTATATTATTATTATATTATTATATATTATAAGAAGATATTATAATATATTGTATTACTTATTACATATTATTATATATATATTATTATTATTATATTATATATATATTATATATATATATATATATATATATATATATATATATATATATATATATATATATATATATATATATATATATATATAAAGTTTCAAAGCGAACTAAAGAATAATAATTAACGTTGACACTTTCAGAAGAAAGGGATATTTATTAACTTACTATGGTTGTTGAATAAAGAATGAGAACTTTCTTTAATTAAGAGAATATTAATTTTCTGTGATCCATAAAAACTTAAAATGGTTTTACATAGAAAGAAAAGAACTTTTTTTTTTTTTTTACGCAATATCCCCGTAAATAGTAAGTATAATTGATTACATATATTCAGATTGCAGCTTGAAGTTGTTTTGAAACGTTTTGAAAGTCGTTTTGGATCATATGTAAAATAGGGACTCTGCAAAATTTAAGAAAAATCTTACAGTTTTTATACAACGTTAGGTACCTTTTACTCTTCTATCTTCGTTATATACTGTTAGGACTGTGTTTGGTTTTTTCAAGTATAATTTACTTATATTAAACAATTCCTTAAACAATTCATTGTTTATATATAGTTAGGTTAATAAAAGGAACTTTTCGGTTTGAATAACAGTTAGTTTTTGTTAAATAGTATAAATAAAGCATCTTTTTTTTTGTAGAAATTACTATGTGAAGTTCTTAAAGTAAATTGAAATATGTGAAAAACAAATATTGAAAAGCCAAAAAAATACTTAATTATATAAATTGAAAATTGAAATTGACGTCGGAACGATTTCAAATAAAAATTAACATTTTTAATTTACTATTTAACTTACAAATGCATGTCACACAAATATTAGTCAAAGGGCGCTCCTCTGCTGCCTCTCCCCTAACCAGTGAATCACGAACAATTAAGAAAATTTTTCGTAAATACAATCGAAAACCCGAATATTAGGCGTCCAGTAACATCGTACGTTTGTCAGCTATCTTTTTAATTTAATTTATGAGTGAAGAGTGACCAAATTATGTTGTGGGACTGTTACTTTCAAATTCTCAAAATCAATTTTATTTTTGTCATTACCATGACATTATTTGTTTGTTAAATATTTCCATTTATTTTAGTAACTTTGATGGAATAAAATAATATTATTTATGCCATTTCTTACAAAACTAATGAATTTTATTTTTTTCAAATTAAACCAAATTGAAATTTAAACAAAAAGACCTAATATATATATATATATATATATATATATATATATATATATATTATATTATATCATATATATATATATATATATATGAAAATATAAGAAATATTGTGGGTAGGTAAGTAAAATTGCTCCTGCTGGGGTCGACCAAGGCATGTTGCGACTGAGACCGACATACTCGGACGCTCTACCGACTGAGCTATCCTCTAGCAAAGTTATTTACTGCAATAGACCGCAGCTTAAATTTGTATAGTAAATGTATAGTAAATTTCTTTACCTTCCACAGTAGTTCTTTGTTTACTATATAAATTTAAGCTGCAGTCTATTGCAGTATTTACATCTATTAAATTCTTACAGAATGAGGGAAGGACAGGGTGAAAACCTGTTGATATCGCCTTGAAGGGGGCGGGGGGGCTTGGTCGTTCGAAAGCTGTTCTTGAATCTAACTTTTGTTAGAGGATAGCTCAGTCGGTAGAGCGTCCGAGTATGTCGTTCTCACATGCGTTGGTTCGACACCAGAGGAGGCAATTTTCTTTACCTTCTCACAATAGTTCTTTATTTACTATACAAATTTAAGCTGCGGTCTATTGCAGTATTTACATCTATTATATATTATTATATATATATATTATAATTATATATATATATATATATATATATATATATATATAATACATATTATATATATATATATATATTATAAATTTAAGTTCGTGTAAGGACCCACCACGACCCACAGGGAAGCAGCCACACTGGGTTGAATAATCAACTCCATGGATTACATAAGAAAATTAAATGTTGTTAAGAATATTTAGTTCTTGGAGATAAAAGAAGATAGAGTTACTACCAAAGTGGGAGGATTCAGACAAGATATGGGATAACCCTTTTAGAAGTACTATGGACCATAGAGTAGGAGAATGACGACGGTGAATGAGTTCCGTTGAGGGTAATCAATGAAGATATGATGCACAGATTGCAGGGAATGACGAAGGCAAAATTTGCAAATGGGAAGGTTATTCCGTGATATGTAGTGGCTGTGAGTGATAGATAGTGTTGTGGCCATGCGGAGGCGTGCAAGCGCTTCCGTCTGTGAGAGGAAGATCACTCATCAATGTTCGGCTTTACACTTCTAAGTTTCGCCCCTCGCTGATTACTCACCCAGAATTCCTTCCAGTAAGACCGGAAACCATGTCGGAGAGCAGAATAATAATCAGTTGATAGTAGACAACCTTGTCGAATGGCATCCGGAAGGTACCTAGAACAGCTCCGGAAAGAGGAGGAGGCCATTCTGGCCTCTCTGTCCGCGATTTCATTGCCAGTTACCCCTACGTGAGAGGGGATCCAACATAGTGTAATTTGTGTCTTGCAAGAGTGAAGAAGTCGAAGAAATTGTTGCACACCGGAAATCACTGTGTTTTAAGAATAGTGGTCTTTAAGCGCTTGGAGGGCACTGAGCAAATCTGAATAAACAGCATAAGAGTGGTCTTGGTAAAGGAATAAAATTTGAGAGAGGGCAATCATTATAACCCTTAATTCTGCCTTAAAAATTGAAGCATGGGGGGGGGGGGGGTGAGGGTATGGGAGATGTTGCGTTCAGGGAAGACAGCAGACGCAACCACACTGTCCCCTGTTTTAGAGCCGTCAATAAACACAGAGTAAATTCACCGTGAACTGCCGAATGAGATAAAAATGATTCCTTTAACAAGGCAGTGGAGTGGTTAGATTTGGAGAGAGAGGTCAGAACCAGGCAGATGGTGGGAGCAGGAAATAACCAAGGTGTATACCCTTCAACACAAGAAAACGACAGCACCTTTTGCAAAGGGATATTGAGGAAGTTAAGGATGTTATAAACTGTTTGCAAATGGCCAGTAAGGAGGATTCTGAGGTAGCTCCCGCAGAATCTGTGTCTGAGAAGACGGTATTGGGGATTGAAAGCAAAGATAACTTGTGCACATGATGTATTCCCCTCGAAGAGAGAGTGGTATTATATCGGATTTAACTTCAAGGCTCACTCGGGGGACCATCGGAAGGCTTCAATGGAGATATTGATCGCCTCATATTGGATGAGATCTAACAGGTGTAGTAAAGTTGGGGAGGCCTGACCATATACTAAGCAGTCATAGTCCAGCTTCGATCGGGTTAGAGCGATGTAAAGATGTAAAATGGACTTGCGATCAGCACCCCAAGATTTTGAGGCGAGATGACGTAATAGGTCAAAAACGTGATGATAAGTCAGTAGTTTGATATGCGGTGCGTAAGTTAAGTGGTCATCTAGAATGAGTTCTAAAAATTTGATTTGTGAAGTTACAGGAATGGGCGAACCATATAAGGTTAATTTCGGTGGAAGAAGGTGGCAGGTTCTTCGATTCCCTTTTTTCCTAAAAAGTACTACTGAGGTTTTTGTGGGTGAGAAATGAAAGCCATGGGAGTTACCTCATTGTGAAATATTCTCAATAGCTAGTTGAAGTTGCCATTCAAAAAATTGCATCTTGGCACGGGCAATTAATAGCGCAAGGTCATCAACATAGAAAGAAAAATTGACTGTCGCTGGGATAGAAGTAACGATGTCATTGAATCCGAGAACAAATAATAATAATAAACTTAGAACACTGCCCTGCGGACGCCTTCATCCAGAGTAAAGTGGCGTGATAGAGCAAAAGAGCACCAAATCTGGATAGATCTATTTGGCAGAAGGCATTTAATAAAAAGAGGGAGCTGTCCCCGAAAACCGAGCGAGTGGAGTTTAAGGAGAACCCCAGTAATCCGCATTGTGTCATAAGCTTTTCAAGGTCAAAAATACACCAAGAATCATTTCACCAGTTGAGAAGACATCCCGGATGTCATGGTCTAGTTTTAACAAAGGATCCGCGGTCAAACGATTTTTTGCGGAAACCAAACTGGAAATTTGCAAAAGCCTGGCAACTCTCAAAAATAGGGAGAAGATGTCTCGAAACCATTTTCTTCATTGATTTACTGCGAATTGGTCTTTAGTTGTCCGCCAACTTCGGATTTTTCCCAGGTCTGGGAATAGGGATTAAAAAGCTGTATTCCAAATAGATGGAAAAAAGGATATGATCCAGATTCTGTTATACAGATCCAGCAAAAACGCTGATTTAGAGGGATGAATATGACGGAACATTATGTATGAAATCATATCTGTGTCAAGGGCATCGTCTTTGCTATTCGACAGTACAGTTTGATATTCTGCAATTTTAAAAAGACGGTTATAGGTATAATCTTCCCCTTTCGCTGTTGAAAAGTCTGGCGGTTCAGTGTTAATTCTCAATTTTTGAAAGGATTCAGGATAGCGAAAAGAAAACGAGTGGCTAGTAAAACTATAACCAAATGCATCTGCAGCAGCTGCTGGAGTAGAGATTGTATCGGTTATATCAGACCCATAACGAAGGGCTGTGGATGAAGAATTATTGGAGCGGCAAGATATTTTCTGTACAAATTTCCACACTAAAGAAAGGGGAGTTATAGAGTTGACAGTCGAAGTATAAGCTGGAAAGTATTGTTTTCTTGTTTGGCGATTAATTCGACATCTTGCCGTCATCTACTCTAAAGATAATCATGTTTAAGGTGGTGCAGGTCCTTTTGCATTGGGTGTAAAGTTATTTTTCTTCCGGTTAGCTTTGTGCACACTCTCGGGACCACCAAGGAGTTGCCGGACGCCTACCTGCGGAAGATTGAGGGAGGCAAGCTTCTGTTGCTATGATGATAACTTGCTGGAAGAAGTTAAAGACATTATCAACAGTCGGAAACCGCTTATTGAAAGGAGGAGTGGGGTAGCTGTAGCCTGATAAAAGGTAGCCCACTCCGCTCGGTCATAACGCCAGCTTTAATTGGGTTTTAACATTAGGCTCGGTGCTCGTTCATTTAAAACTATTGCCTGATGGTCACTGCCGTATAACTAATCAAAGAGAGACCCGGTGAAGCGATCCATAAGAGAAAGGGAGCATAAGGAAATATTTATACAGGAAGAAGTGTGTGTATCTAAGCGTTCATATGTAAGGAGTCCTGTGTTAAGGCATCCCAGGGAAATTGGGTTTAGGAGATCAACAAAGATCTTAGACTTAGACGTGGTGACAAAGTGACCCCATAAGGGATGACGAAAATTAAAGTCTCCCAGTATAACAAATGGAGTGGGGAGCTACTTAAAAAGGTCGGCTAAGTCGGTCTTTGTAAACTCACTACTGGGGCCAAGTAGATAGAAAAGACAGTGAAATCGATGGACAAATGGATACGTGCTGCTACTGCATAAAGTCTAGTTCGAAAAGGGACTGGAGAATAGAGGATATACTTATGCATGAGAATTCCCGAGCCTCCTCTATCATTGTCACCTCTTTCTATAGAAGTTAGCGGCTATTTATATTCCGACGGTTGGAGGAAGTAGCGATTACATAGTTGAAGTTCCTGGAAACATATGCACTTTGATGTACATATGTTAATTAGTTGAGCAAGTTCTTCAAAATTAGAGTAGTAGCCTTTGAAGGAAGGTAGCCATGCTATATTGTTATGAATATTATGAGGATAGTCTTTTTTGAGAGATTGTCCTCTATGTGGCTAGGGATAATATTGGAGGTGGATACAAATTAGGAGGAAAGGCTAAGACGTGGGTCCCGATGAGGAATAGCAATAAGTCCTGGTTGTAAGGAACAGTCGTACAACAGAAATTTTGGTTGCACGACCGGTTTTGGGGGAAGTTTGCTGTTTTTGGAGGGATTTTGCTATGAATGCGAGGTAAGTTGAGTTCAACCCAGTCCATGTTATTATGTAGACTTGGTTGGTCGTTGGAAGAGCAACAAGTGTGTTCGTGTTTGGGAATGGGAGCGATATCAGTGTCTGCCAAGCAAGCAGATTCAGAAAAGTGTGGAGAACATAGGGCTGTTTCCATGGAAACGGGAGAGGACGGTGTTACCGGAAAAAATCATTTTTATGAGAGGGTGTTGGAGTTGCGATACTTGGATCCGTTGGGTTACAAAAGTCTGATGCTGGAGACTCTGTCAGCGAGTCATCAGGTGGATTATTTAGGGAGACCGTACAATTTGAGTTAAGATGAGGATTTCTTGGTGGTCCCCTTTCAAATCGCCAATAGATTCAGGACGCTTAAAGCGTTTGCGGTGTTTGCGTTGAACGGTCTTCCATTCACCTCCCTCGGAAGCGCAGAAAGCAATAGAAAGAGAGTGGGTCGTCACATTAAGCGCTATTTGGGAACTATATTTCCTTTCATCAGCTGTCCGAATTTTTTAGAGAGTGCTGAGATAGGAAAGTCTGAAAAAGAGTTATGGGGGATTCAGAAGAGCTGGAATAATCCTGAAAGCTTTCAGAGGATTGGTTGGTGGGTTGTTCGACAGCATGGTTTGTTTAGGAACAATACGAGTTTTCATTTGCTTTTGTCTCAGGAATAGACTTATGACGAGGTCTCTTATGAGTTGCATTTTTTAAATATTAGGTCTGTGCGTTCTGCTTTAGGCTGAGTGGTGTGTTTTCACAGGGACTGTGAAATTCTTCTCCAGAGGCTGCTCATATATCATGCGGTCCCCTACAGGCCTACAGTATTTTAGGAGATGACCAAACCGCTGGCATTTAAAGCAACATCTGGGTTGGGGAATAAACGTACGAATTACTTGTAGCTTGTAAACCCAATTTTACCTTAGTAGGTGGAAAAGGGTGTTAAAGGTCAGCAGCAAACGAGAATTTGGGGTGTCAAGCGATTCCCGAAGTTGGGAAAATTTGCAAACGTTTGTAACAGGAAATCTTTTCTGCTGTATATTTCTTAGAATAACAGCAATATCTTCGTCTTTCTGTTTAAAACAGATAAATATTATCCTTTGATTGTTCTTATTTCATCGGTGGAAATAAAGAGAGTTTTCCGAGAGAACATTAACGGATGACAAGATAGAATTTTGATTCCGGGTAATAGCTTAAACGAGAAAGGACCGATTCCTCATTAACATGACTGGGGATCTTCAACAACTTCCTAAAGCTTTTTCAAGGGCAGTGCATCGCTAAGAATGTTTGTTCTTTGCTCAGTAAGAGCTTTGAATGTGGTGGATCGCAATAGGTAATACATCGGGAATGTTGTATCAGCTGGCAGTCCCAAAGGAGGAGCAGCCTATGGAGTAAACAATTGAGAACGACTAGGATGGGGGGCACTTTTTCGGGGTTGCCCCGACCATTTGGGCAACTGATATTTCACGGACGTGTCAGAGGTCTGATCGTTGGGGATAGACAGAGGTCTTCCAGGCGAAGTGGAGGGAATCACGGCATTAATATTTGAAGTGCAATTCAGAAGAGTAAGTCCATTAATAGGTGAGGGTCGGTAATCGTTAAAATCCATAATTCCGAGTCGAATTAAAGTTTTCGATGGTATATTAAATCAAAGGGTCCCCCTCAGAGATGTCGAGCCCTATGAGTTTGTGCCTGAGGGCCGCGCAAAGCGGCGGGGAGTCTCTTATCATAGATGTTCCAGAGGGGTCCGGGAAAAATCCACCCTGATGCTAGTCTATCTCTCTCTT
>JABUQX010004969.1:0-2500 GCA_015478945.1 Trachelipus rathkii
AGAGAGAGGATAGGGTTAGAATAGAGAGGTGGTATTCCACGGATGCAAAGTTAGAGTGTAAGCCGCGGATGTTGGTAAAAGTCGATTAGAAAGCCCGCGCTGTTGCAAAAGCTTGCCATCACACACGCACACACACAAACACACAACAACAAAAACAACAGACAAAAACAGACAGACAGACAAAAAACGAAAGTTGAAATTGGATTAAAATTATTCACTCACTAAAAAACGTAAATGATTAAAATGCTAAAACCGTATTTACAATAAATATGTAAAACTGAAAAAAAAAAATTCTAGAAAGTTTAAAACACACGCATTCACTCACCCTAACAAATTTACGAATAATAAAAAAAATTACAATCATTCAAAAAAAAAACAAAATATAATAAAACTAAAGTGTTGTAGAAAAAAAACCTTAAAAAAAAAAAAAAAAAGAAACACTAAACACTAAAATTAAAAGATGAAAAAAAAAAAAATATATAACCTAGTACTATCAAAACTACGTATTGCACAATTCTAAAAACTAACTATGACTATCTAACATAACTAAAAAGTTTCAAAAACAAAAATTAAAACGAATAACTTATCTTTAATAAGGATGATCCAATTCTTTAAATATTAAAACTATAATAGTTAAAAACAATTAAAACAGGGGAGCACTTAATGAACAAACACACCTAATGGGAAAGATAACTAAAACAATATAGATATATTTTAATAGAGATACTTGTATTTATTATTTTATATATTAAATATATATTTATGAAATATATATTTATATTTACATGTATTTATATGTATGTATTTATATAAATTATATACTATATATATAATATATATATATATATATTATATATATATATATATATATATATATATATATATATAGCCTCCAGATTAGGCGACGCAAATAGTTAAAAAACAACGATAACTACACTAAAATTGAATACATTTTTGGAATCAAGGGCAAATTTCAGTTATGAAAAGTACAAAATAAATTAAAACTAACAATAAAAAAAAAATAACAAAGTTTGTAGGGATGTAACGATGTTTTTTTTATTTTACAACGGCAGAAATGATGTTGTTAACAGATTTAATTGCATTCTTAAACAATGAGCAGTTGTTAGGTATTTTACAGTTATTACGGTTTAAAATAATAACCCTATATATATATATATATATATTATAATTAATATAATATATATATATATATATATATATATATATATATATATATATATATATATATATATATATTTAAATATATATATAATATACAAAATATATATACAAAAAATAAAATATATAGTAATATATATATATATATAAATAAGGAAAAAAATAAATAAACGCCCACACGGAACGGGAGCTCGGATCAAAAAAAATTTTTCACAGGTAGCCTCTATGATACATAAATAGACGTTTTAGGGACGAAATGAAAAAAAAAAAAAAAAAAAAAAAAAAAAAAAAAAAAAAAAACATATCTCAAAAACTACAATAGCTACAGCGAAAAGGAATACATTTTTGGAATCCTGGTAAAATTTTAGTTAGGAAAATGTAAAAAAAAAAAAATAAATAAAATAAAAAAAAAAAAAAAATATTGACTATCAGACTTCAGGAGAAATACGGGGTAGGACTATTTCCCCCCCCTCCGGGGAGGGTCTCCGGAACCCCCGCTCTTTGGTATTTGGGTGTCGCGGGGGTTCCTCCGCCCCTCCCCTACGGGGTATGGAAAACGTCCCCCCCCCCTGTGTTCCCCGTCGGCTCGAGCCCCCTACATTGCCGTGTAATACCTTTACAAATAATATATAATAATTTCGCCCCTAGAACAAAAAAAAAAAAAAAAAAAAAAAAAAAAAAAAAAAAAAAAAAAAAAAAAAATTCATTTCGACCCTAGAACATCTATTTATGTATCATAGATGCTACCTGTGAAAATTTTTTTTTGATCCGAGCTCCCGTTCCGTGTGGGCGTTAAGTAACTTTGTCCTATATATATATATATATAAATAAATCATATAAAGTATATATATATATATATATATATATATATATATATGATATATATATATTATATATATATATATATATATATATATATATATATATGTGTAGATAAAAAAAATTTATCCGATCTCCCGTTCCGTGTGGCCGTTAAGTAACTTTGTCCATATATATATATATATATATATATATATATATATATATATATATATACTCTATATATATATATATATATATATATATATATATATATATATATATATATATATATATATATATATATATATATATATATATATATATATATATATATATATATATAGACTCACTCAGAGAGAGAAAGGCTTTAATTTATAAATATGAAGCAGACGTATGTACAGAAGAAAAAGTGGTAGAAATGGAAAAAGGATCTTCATCACTCTTCAGGTCTTCCAACTTTCAAGTTTCCAACTCCAAGAGGTTGAAGACTGAAGTTGTGCTAGAAAGGCGTTGATGTTGG
>JABUQX010004969.1:7500-15000 GCA_015478945.1 Trachelipus rathkii
ATAATAGGTAATATATATAACTATATAGCTATATATATATAGTGAAATAGTATATACTTTATATAAAATATATATATATGAATATAAACTATTAATTCTTGGCTTGGTCGTGTGGGAAAGGATGTGTTTAAAAAATGGGAAGAACACAAGGCACAGTCCTATCAAAGTGTGATAAAGTCAAAAGTGGAGAAAGTAATAGAAAGGTAGTGTTTAAAGAGGTGTATAACCTCCAAAAAACTTTGGATTTAGAAAGAAAGAAATCACATGGTTGAGAATTGATACAAGAAAATCAACATTCAAGAAAGACGAACTTTGTGAAAATAAATATCGTTCAACCTCGTTTTTTTTATTGTTGGAAATTTTTATAAATTTTAATAAATCCGAATCGTAAGATTAATGCCCATGAGGTGCAAACTTTTAAAAAATTATTATGTGAAGCAGCAAAATTATTATAAAAGAAAATGTTTCTTTAAACAGATAATGATCATATTATAGACCAGAGGCAAAATAGCGCTAGGTCTTCTTGAATATTGACTAATAATAATAGAGGGCCTTAGGTTGTACACCGACAATCAGAATCAATCGCTAGTCTCTAAAAGTAGACCTCGTCTATTAGAGGCTGCTTGCAGGATGGGGAACCCTCAACAGTTCTTTTTTGTTTAATCGTTTCATGAACAAATGCAGATTCACAGCAAGTGGAAACTTGGCCGCTTGACCTGCCATGCTGACTTCCAGATATGAGAAGCGATAAGCGGCCGATATGTTATAGATAATACATGAATAATAAATAATAATCATAATAATGAATTTTTATATGGTATAGTATAATGCAACGATGTATATAATACTATATTATATATGTTATATTTATATATAGTATATTATACTATATTATACGTATATATATAGTATATACTGATATATATATATATCTATACGTATAGCTATATATATATTAATATACTATATAAGACCTATACTATTATATATATATATGGACAGTAGTATGTATAGCCTACTTCGGCAGGTGAGGAGCATCGGGCAATTCGCCGAAATAGTTCGCCGGAATGGCGAATATTCTTGTGCCTTTTTTTGTGTCGTTTTTTTAACCCGCCCCTTAGGGGGTGCTCCGTGGGTCAGACGACCGCGTTCTGAAGGCAATCGCAAGACCGGAATCGTTGCACAACGCCGGAACGGCAGCGGAATCGGGCCGAACCGCACGCGGCACCACACGACCCAGCCATCTTTTTCGACGGGTTTCGCAGCTCGTTTTTTATTTTCTAATACACTCAATGTACCTTCATGACCTTTTGTTTTAGTTCGTAATATTTCTCACATAGTTCCTCCATAATCACGAATGTTTCGTTCCATATGACGGTGCACAAACAGGTATTCTCAAGCTACACATGATTCATTAAGGCCCTAAATACAATATTTTCATCAAATCGGCTTCCAATAATGAAGCCCAATATATTCTCATTAGTAATCTTTTAATGAACAGAATGTTCGTCACATTAATGGTAATACGAAAATCTCAATGCATTGAAAATCAGATCAGAGACTATAAGGCTCATATTGGTTATAATATGATATATAATAATTCAATATATATTATAAAGTTTTTGATATATGGATTATAGGTATATATATATAAATATATATATATTTATAATACGTTTATAGATTATATACAGTATAGTATATATATAATTAATATATATATAATATATATATATATATATATATAGTAACTATATACTTTTATTATCTTTATAAAGCAGACCTTGAAATATATGTATTTTTCACATTTAAATTTTGGATATTTGTAAAGGACAGTGAATCGAAATTGAAATGGATTCGATCCATTATCCTCTTGCTTATAACCCTCGATCTTTATCGCTTGGGCTACAGGTACATTGAGGGATTAAATGAGAGGGAAAAAAAACTTTATCTTATTTTTTTCAGTTATGACAGAATTTAAATTCGAACCTTTCAACCCGGTTGGGCGAAATGCTAGTATGTAGATACTATTAAGTATCTATATATAAGGTATACTGTAATTATATTAGTTGACATTGAATATGATATCGAAATGATATATTAGTAGTATTATATATATATAATAATATGATATATAATATAATATACGTATATATATATAGTAGTAGTAAAAATAAAATTAATAACTATTATTAACAGTTATGTGTATATAAATTATATATATATATATATATATATATCTATATTATATATATATATATAGGATACAAAATAAAAGTTTTTAGCGTATAGAGTATTAATTCAATAACCTCGAGACGTTCATCAGTCACAAACCACAGTATTGCCATAGCCTCAGTAAATCATCACCACACACCGTCATAGTATGTCATTACAGTCTCGCAACCTCAACAAGGTGAAACACTCTCATACGAACCGAACGGTTGGCATAAAAATTGGGAAAATATTCTATATATGAGAACGCGCTAGCGAGAGAGTGATTCCACTAATGAAACACTTACACATGACATATCGAATGCGATTCACGCACACATACGCATATCTTAGTGATAAGTATATACTATATAGTGGATTATATATATATAGTATATATATAGTATATTAATTATATATATATTATATATATATAATATAATATAGTATATATATATATAGTAATATACTATTATATTATATAATATTATAGTATAATACTGGTATTGATAGTTAAGATTATTATATATGATTATAAATATATAGTATAATTCTACGTAAGTATGTATAGTTAGGTAGTTATAGTATAAGTATAGTATAATGTCATACTCATTTTTGAATGAATATGATGATTATATAGTATATTAATTGTATATATAATATGTATAAAGGATATATGATCATAAATAGTAGTTCTTTATAGTATATGGGTTGTAATATAGTAGTTAGGCATGTGAATTTATATAATATTGATATAATAATTTTAATATAGATATATTATACATATATTTATGTTATAAGTTAGTATATATAATTGCCAATACATAAACTGTTAGATAATATATTTACTATAAGGGTATATATACTATAATATATTATATATATTATGATATATAATATATGAATATAATATAATATAGTATGTATATATATAGGTGTTTATAATTATACATCACACAAAGCGCTCATGACGTGGAGGAAAATTAAGGCAAATAATTATTATTTATGTACGAATAACCATTTCTCAAGAGCCCAGAATATTCGTCAATTCGTCACACCACCATCTATGACACACACACTTACACACAGCCTATACTTCTATAGTATATCATCATATAGTAATATTATAATATATATATATATAATAATATTATACTTATATACGTAATATATATATATATATTATATATATTATATATATTATATATATTATATAGTAATATATGTATATAGATATATAATATAGAACGATATATATATACTATAATATATATATATATTACTATATTAATATATATCATATCGATATACTAAATAAAATATTTGAATAATTATTATGAATATATATGTATATATATATATAATCTATAAATATATGTGTATATAAGTATATATATAGATATAGACATAAGTATAAATATATATTATATATTATATATAATTATTTTTATAAATATATATATATATATATATTATATATATTATATGTATGTATATATATATATATATAAATATATATATATATATATATATATATATATATATATAATATACGTAGTATAATATAATTATATTATATATACTATTATACTATATAATATATATATAATATATATATATTATATATAGTATTATTTATATAATTAGTATGATATAATAGTATAATAGTATAATATATATTATATATAGTTAGTATAGTATATATATATATAATATATTATAGGTGTATATTTCGTTTAGCATAAATAGAAACCTGTTGAGCGAAATGTTTTTTATCGAATACGAAATACCACAAACACACACACACATACAAGCCATAATACTTATATATAATAAATATAATATATAGTTATAGTATATATATTTATATATACTCGTAGTAATATATATATTTATATATACTTATATAATATAATATATACGTATATAACTAACTATATATATAGTATATATATAAAGATATATATATACAATATATATATATATATATATACTATATATATATATATACTATATATATATATAATTATATGTATGAATATCATTAGTATATATATATATATATATAGTATTATATATATATAGTATAATATATATAGTTATAATATATACTATATATAAGGTTATGTAAGGGCAAAAATCAACAAACGTTCGTCGTTAAGCAATGTGTTTTGTCACATTACGAAATTCACAAACACACACACACACACACACACACACACACTACACACATATATATATTATATATATATATAATATATATATATTATATATATATATAAAGTTACTATATATATATAATAATATATATAAGTAATATTAGTATATATATTAGTAGTATAATATTTATATATATAGTTATAGTTATAGTTATCTGTGTAAAGGTATATACTTATATATATATATAGTATAGTATACGTATATATATATATATCTATAGTATATAGCGTTATATATATATATATAGTATATATCTAATATATATAGTATATATAGTATTTATACAATATATATATCATATATTAGGTATATAAATATAGTATATAGTACTACTATATAATAATATCTATATATATAGTATACTATATAATATACAAGTCATAGTTATATTATATATAGTAAGTATATAGCTATATATAGATTACTATACCCTATTATTTATATATATATGATATATATTATATATATATATATAATATATACTTATATATTTTATCATTATATATTACGTTATAACTCATATATATATATATAATATAGTATATTTTATATAGATAAATATAATATATAGTATAAATTATATACTATATAGCTATATATTATTATATATAATTACTTACTGAATATATATATATATAATTATAATATAATATATAATATATAACAAAATATTCTATTATTTTATTATGTATTATTATTATTATTATTATTTTATTCTTTATGTATTATTTGTTATTTATTGTTATTAATTATTATTATTTATCATTATTATTAATTAATTATCATTAATACTTATTTTTTTTATTATTATTTTTATTATATTATTGGTTTTATTTTATTTTTTTATTAGTTTTTCAATATAGACTTGAGTTTATTGATGATTATTGATTATTATTAATTATTAATTATTATTATTATTATTTATGCTATATTATGTATTATTATTATGTATGGTATTTTTATTATTATTATTATTATTATATATATTTTATTATTATTATTCATTATTATTATAATTAATATCAATCATTAATGTAATTATTATTTTATTATCATTTTATTACATGATTACTAATTATTATTATTATTATTTATATAATACACTTAGTGTCATTTTCTTCATGCCTATTAATTATTTAATTTTTACCACACACACACACACACACCACACATCAACCCCACCCACCACACACACACACCACACACACTTACAACACATAACCCCTACACACAGCACGCACACGAATGCACACAACACATGCACGATAAACTTCATAAATTTAAGTTAACAGTTGTTTTCTTTTATATTTTTTATTTTTGTTATAGAGACTTTTTTTATTTATAAAAATTTCTCAAATTTGAATGTGTTAGGACTTTGTCTGAAATGTATGAGGTTAAATTTGGTCGACTTTATTTGTACTAAAAGTTGTACTAAATTATGATACTAACCATATACTTTTACAGCACCTTACAAGACAGTAAAACAGTAAAACTCAATCACGCATTTGCCTAGCAGCAAAGGGAATAGTAGGCCTTTGTTTTACTGCTTTACCGCTTTGCTGCTTTACTGCTTTACTGCTTTTCCATACTGCATTACTTAACATGTGATGAGACTATTTTATTAAAAACATTTATGGTGTTTTTTAATTATATCATTTACATTTATATTATTCACACCAATTTTAACACTAAAATATTTGAAAGTTTTTTAAATAATTCTGATTTGGTTTTTTATTATTATTTTATTATTATTATTATTATTATATTATTATTGATTATATTATTATTAAATTATTATTATTATATCTATTATTATTTAATTATTATATTATTTTATTATTATTGATTATTATTGATGACCTCAATGGACGAAATCGTCCCCTAGTAGCCCTTTTCTCTTCTAATTTATTATTATTATATTTAATTCTGTAAACATAACAATGTAATAAATTATTGATATATTTGTAAAGTATTTTTGATTTTGATTTTGATTATACCTCGCAGTCATTTTAACTTCATGACTTTTAATTAATCATCTATGTATATTGACATTCCAATACGCAAAAACACAACAACACCCACACACACAGCGACGCACAACACACACACACGCGCAGCCATACCACACACACAGTCCACACACACCAGGACCGCACACATCTTCCCACCCCGTGTGTCATTAAAATATACACTGTTTAAACATATCTAAAATAAGTTTTTTTTGTATGAACATTAGCATATAATTATTAAAACATTGTTTATGTTTTTAATTAAACACGTACATTATATTACTCATTCAATTATTACCTTAAATTTTTTGTCATAAAAAATTGGTACCAAGACACACTAATCACATTCATTTCATCTTTGAACAAAGAATTTATATTATTATTAACTGCTTGAATACTTTAAAGTGTTTATAAAATTTATAACTATCAAGTTTTAAAATATTCTCTCTCATATTATATTAAAGTTTCAAAAACCTAGAATGCGCTCCTCCCTTCCCCGGCAAATAAAATCAGTAAATCGACTATATGCATGACGACCCTAGCAGCCCTCTAACAAGCTAAACCTTAACGTTTGTGGTTTCTATTGACTTACTGCTTCACATCATCTTTAGCCACTCGTAATAAGTAATAAAAATGCAAACTAAGTATCTTCTCTGTTGAACGATAACAGTGGTATTTTTAGTTAAATAATCATTATAAGGTGTTTATTTAAAAATAACATTATTGACTTACATTTATATTTATTCATTCAATGTTAACTAATAAACATTTTGAAGGGCAATTCATATAAAGGAATGATAAATGCTGTATTACATTTTATTATTATTCATCATAATAATCCAATATTATCCATTATTCTATATTATTGGAATATTTATTATATATTATTATTATTATAATGTATTATTATTTATTATTATTATTATTATTTTATTATTATTAAAAAGATTTTGAAAAATTGTTTTTACATTTTTCAATTCCAACATGAAAAACACACAACATACGTACACTCGTACAGAATAAAGCCATAAAGCTATGTCCTGAAAAATATGCCGTAAAA
>JABUQX010004969.1:17500-26395 GCA_015478945.1 Trachelipus rathkii
TTCTATAATATAATATATAAATATGTATATATATATATATATATATATATAGAATATGTTATATACATGATATTATATATATATATAAGTATATATATATATATATATATTATAGGTATTATATATATATATATATATATATTAATATATATATATATGTATCTATGTATCATATATATATATATTATATAGAATATATATATATATATAATATATATAGTGAATATAATATATATATATGGCAGGTATTAGTGTCTATATTAGTATATTGACTAATATGTATATATATATATATAAGTAGTTAATATAATAATATTTTATATTATAACTTATAATAATATACTTATTATGATTATATATATACTTATATAGTATACTTATAAAATAGAGATTATATTATATATATATAAATACTATATTAGTAGTATTTATAATATTAATAATAGTTTATATATACGGTATATATATATATGATATATATATTAATTAATCGTATATATATATTATATATTATATTATATAATATATATATATACCTATATATATAGTATTTTATATAGTATATATAGGAGTATATATATATTATTAATATATATTATATCATATTATATATATATTATATATATACTTAGTATATGTTTAAACAAATAAAACTATAATATTATATGTATATAAACACAGTAAGGTACGAAATTGATCTTATAATGTATTATATAATAAAAAGGAGTAAAAACTTATTTAATTATCTGCATCTATTCATAAGTATATTTGTCTTTCTCTCTATATCTAGTATATAATTATATACTATTTTATTCTTTATTTTGTCTAAAACTTATGCATACAAATATTATATAAATAATAAAGATAAAATAATACATCTATATATTCTAGCTATATATATATATATATTCGGATGCCCGCAGTAAATTAAAGAAATATCGGATAATCGATATATCGTTATTTTAAAATATATATCGCCTTCCGATATTAAAATCGAGCCAGAAAATATCGGATATGCGATATATCGATCATTTCGGACTATATTAAATCTCATTTTGATTTTGATGTGGTTTGTGGTTTATAATACACTTTTTATTCTTTATTTTGTCTAAACTTATGCAACAAATTTATATAAATATATAATATTTAATATTTTGTACTATGAATTTATGCAGTACATATTTATATATATATATATACTATATAGTTATATAGTATATAGTATATATATATAGTGAGTGAGGAGAATATAGTATATTATATATATTATAGTGACCTGTTTTTATTCCGCAGTCTCTACGAATACATAAATGAGTAAAAGATGACAGACAAATGATTGACTGCGAATGAGAAAATTTGCAATGAATATTAAGAAACAAGTTTGCACTTTATAAAAGTTTGCACTTTTTAAAAAAACGTACAATGAAGAGATCAAACGAGCTTATATCGTATAATACTATTATATAATATATATACTAATTATATACTTATATAATAATTAATATATATATATATTAATATGTATATATATATATATACTAGTATAATTATATATATATATATATTAGAATAGTTATATTATATATATAGTAATACGTAGTACTATATATATGGTCAGATTTTTTAATGCTCACAGGTATGTAACTAGGAAGGCAGCACCTACCTACAGTAAAACAAAATTAATTATTTGGAATCACGCGGCTTTAATCTAACTTGGATTGACTTTTTTTTTCTTTTTTTTTTGCTTAATCATCGAAGTATTTTAAAATTGTTCCCCCCATTAGGGGGCTCAGCCGACGGGGACAGATGGGGGGGGACGTTTCAATACCCCGGAGGGGATGGTCGGGAGGAAACGCCGCGACCACCCAAAGACCAAAGCAGCGGGGTTCGAGAGACCAATCCCCGGAGGGTGCGGATGGTAGATCTCGCTCCCGTCGTCCGTCGAGAGGCCGAGAGACATCGAGACTGCCTGCATCTTTTGCGGTTTACCCTATGTATTGGCCTTTTAGTTAAAGTATCATCAAAGTGTTTTTGTGAATGTAGGAGAATTATTGCTTTTTTTTTTTAACTATAAGAATACGATAGGGGTAACGCGCAAGATGCAGAGTCGTGGGTCTCATCGGCCTCCCGTGGTATCGACGTGGGGGTGACTAATCCCCCCTCCGGGGGATTGGTCTCGCTCTCCGGCACCTTGTACCAAGTCTCTTTGGTCCCTTCTGGTGTCGCGGGGGTTCTCCGACCTCCCCTGTCCGGGTATGAAACGTCCGCCTCTGTCCCCCGTGCGGCTGCGAGCCCTCGTATAATGGGGGGAAAGATCGAGTTGTGTGTAAAATATTGTTCGATGATAGGACCAAAAAAGAAAAAAAGAAGAAACAAGAAAAAAAAAAAAAGGAGGAAAATAAAAAAAAGGAGAAAGATGGGTAAATCCCATCCTTAGAGATTTTCGCGCTGGATTCGCAAAATATATAATTTGTTTATTAGCTGTAGGACCCTGCGTTTCTAGTTACTACTGTGAGCATTAAGAAAAATCTGACACTATATATATTGATATATATATAGTATATATAGTTATATATATAGATTATATTGAATGGTATATATATATCGTAGTATAGTATATTATAGTATATATATATATATAATATATATACTAATATATATATAATTATAGTATTGATATTATATGGAGAGTTATAGTAGTAGTTATGTAGATAGTAGTATATAATACGTCTATATATACTGGGGTGATGGGAGGTGGACATAATGATATAATGGTAGCTCGATACTAAAAATTCTAAAATGAAGTTATTAAAATATTTATGATGAAGAGAGATTGAGAGAATGTGAGAGTGCTTTTTGTGTGAGCAAGATAAATTTTGAGATGTTTTCTTTACCTTAAATAGAGCAAATCCATTACCAACCATTGTTCTAATACATTAAATTATTTGAGGACTGTGGTTTGAAACAGTCCTATAGATATAATAAATAGTGTATACGTAAGTTACTATATATATATAGTAGTATTATATAGTAAAAATGAATTTGCCTATTATATATATATATATTATTTATATTAGTTATATATATATATATAGTATATAGTAGTTATATATGGTATATATATATATATATATTATAATATAGTATATATAAGTATAGTAGTATAGTATATATATATATATTATATATATTATATTAGTGATGTACATAATTAAAGTAACTGATATATATATAATTATATGTTATATTAAATTATCTATTATTATTACTAGCGCCGTATCCCCCAAATCTGGGAGAGGTTGCGTCCAGCTGCTCAGTCCCGTAGTTTCCTATGGCAGGTCATTCATGGGAAGGAATTAAAAAAAAAAAAGAAAAATAAAAAAACATGTTGAGGGTTCCCCTATCCTCATAAGCAGGCCCGCTTAAGAATAGAGGTACTCCTTTTGAGACTAAGGTTGAATTCTGGTGTCAGGGTACTAGACAAGCCTCTATTCAAAGGTTAACAATATTCAGAAGGAAGACTGAGGCCTATTTTTGCGTCGAGTTAATACATCATCTTCTTTTAAGAACATTCTGGGTCAAAGGATTTATGTGCACTTCTGCTTCACGCTGCCGAGTATAGTTTTTAAAAGTTGGACAGATAGTAATTGTGTGTTAAATTTATTGAAATGACTTTGTTTTTTGATTTATAAAGTTCTAATATGAAGTTTCCGAAAATTAGCAAGAAAAAAAAGGGAGAAGGATATTTAGTTTTCCGCCTACGTGGCAAAGTTCGGCCCTCTCTTGAATGTTAGAGTTGTTTTTCGGACCCAATTCTTAACATTGTGTGTAAGTTTCTTGTCTTTCCTAATCCAAAGTTCTTTTGGGAGGAGTCAGATACACTGCCGTTTGTAGATTTAGGAATTCCTGCTGATGCCCGGGGCGGCCGCGCTTGTGGTCATCCCCTCGTGCGCCTCGTAAGTTGTTGGTCTGCATGCTTGCTCCCCTATTCTCCCTTTTGTGTGTTCTTTTCGTTCTGGTGTGTTTGGAAGGACAGGCAGTCGAGGTCCTTCTGTTCGCGCATAACGAAGCCAAAATTCGTATATATAGTATAATAAATGGATATATATATTATAGCTGTATTATATAGGTGAGTCGAATATATTATATATCGTAGTGATATATAAATAATGAGTATAGTTATTATAATATATATACGTATATATAGTATAATGATTGTAATATATAAGTATAGTTATATATAAGATAGCGTTGCTAACAAAGCTACACATATAAAACACTAAAATTGAAATAACATTTGTTTTAGCTCGGGGCAAAATTCAGTTATGAAAAGTACAAATAAATTAAAAATGTAAATAAAGAAAAATACAATAAATAAAAAGTTTTAAAGGATGTACGATGGTTTTTTATTTTACAACACGGGCAGCATGATATTGTTAACGAGATTATTTGCATTCTTAAGGAGCAATGAGAAGTTGTCTAGGTATTTTACAGTATAGCCGGCATCACGGTTTAATACTAACCTTAACATTTTTATATATATAGTATATATATATGATATATAGTATGTATAATATGATTGTATTATATATATATATATAATTATATATATTATATATGATGTATATTTATACTATATATATATATATATATATAGAATATATATAATATATGATTATATATATATATAATATGATTATATATATTATTACTATATGATATTATATATATTATGATTATAATTATATAGTAATTATAGTATATTATATATAATATATATATATATATATGATAG
Source organism: Trachelipus rathkii (assembly GCA_015478945.1). Lineage (NCBI taxonomy): Eukaryota > Metazoa > Arthropoda > Malacostraca > Isopoda > Trachelipodidae > Trachelipus > Trachelipus rathkii. The sequence continues at coordinate 22,296 of JABUQX010004969.1, forward strand.
TATCATATGATAAAAAATTCGCCGTATTCCAGTTCTTAGTTTAAGTGGCTCTTGTTCCATATATATATATTATATATATATATATAAATATATAATATATATAATATATATAAATATATATAATATTTATATATACTATATATATATAGTATATAGTATATATAGAGAGAGAAGAGAAGAGAGAGAGAGAGAGAGAGAGGAGAGAGAGAGAGAGGAGAGAGAGAGAGAGAAGAGAAGAGAGAGAGAAGAGAGAGAGGTAGAGCAGCGCACAGAAGGAGAGAGGATGAGAGAGAGAGAGAGAGGAGAGAGAGAGAGAGAGAGAGAGAGAGAGAGAGAGACGAGAAGAGGAGAGTGCGAGTTGGGAAAGAGAGGAAGATGACGAAGAATGCAACAGGAAGAAAAGTGTAGAAAGGAAAAAGGTCTTTCATACTCTCAGAGTCTTCCAACTTTTTGCAAGTTGTCCAACTCCAAAGTTCAAGAGGTTGAAGACTGAATGTTGTGCCTAGAAGAGCGTTGATTTGGATCTTCGTAGGAAACTGGGGGTGTTTTTTGACTATTTTTAGAGGACGATTGAATAAATTTAAACAAGAATGTGAACCCGGCGCGGTGTTTCGACAGAATTAAAGACAAGTGAATCTATAAAAAAAATCAACGTTATTTTTTCTTTTTTTCATATGTAAACAATGAAAATAGGACCTATTAAGTATTAGATCGCAAGGCCGTAGGAATTAGCGAAAGTGCGAGATGTGTCGGCGTCATTAAGTAGACAGAAAAATGAGCTTGATGTCTATGCAACCCAGCGACGAATATTATGGTCCATCATATCCGGTAATGCACTGTTGCATGGTGGGGTCTGGGATGGAATGAACCAACGTGATACTTGGAACGAAGCCTGGAAGTCTGGATCTTAGAGAATACTGAGTTAATTGTTAATTAATAAGAGTGGGAAATAATGATTTAGATGAAGGTGTTGGATAATTGGTATGGCCAGCACGACTTTCATAGGAGAGAAAAGCTTTGTATGATGTACTCCGAAAGACGAGCTGAACTTATTAGAGTAGATTAGCATTAGTGCAATCGTTAATTTAGTTAATTACATATATTTAAGGGCGAAAACCAAATCCGTATCGCCGCCAGTAGATGATTATAACCATGAAGCCTAATCGGGTACTGCGGTATGCGTGTTAATGTAACCAACCGTGGTGTCCCACCGCAGGGTCGTGTTCTGCTATTAGATTTTGCAATGAATTTCTTCGTGCAGTAAGTGCGCGGCTTCCACCAGCACACTGGAAAGCATCTCCGACAGAGCTACACGTAAATCTGTCAGTCGTACGGGATTCGAGGGGGCTGGTCTCGAGTGGATGCAACGTCTTTCGACCAGTCTCAGAATGAAAATAATGATTTTAAATAATAGGTTCATGAAAATAGGATTAGTTAGTAGAACGTATGATTAGCGTATTTTTAATTTCCTCTGTTTTTTTATGGTCAATTGTATCAAGTTATTTACGCTGTGTTACTATATATGATAGTAGTATTATATACGTTAGTAATGTATTAGGTAGTAGTATAATATATAATATATTATTATATACTGCTAATGAAGGTATACTATATAGTATATAATATAGTATAAATATGTATATATAATAATAGTTATAATATCTACTAGTATGGTATATGATTAGTTATATTAGCCTGATGTATATGATATTAAGGTAAGTATACATATAGTATATAATATATATATTTATATATTATATGTATATATATTAAATATTAAAATATAGTATATATATATATATACGTATATAATATAATATATATAGTATATATATATATATATATATAGTTATATATATAATATAGGTAGGTGATATATATGAGTATTTATATATATATATATATAGTATATAGTACGTATATATGTAGTTAAGAAAGCCCAATCTTGATCATGCTAATGTCAGCACCTAAGACCAAAGACTAAACTGATTGAATGCTCGGACGTTCGAAGAATCTATTCCTTTCATTTTGAAGTAAACACATTTGTATTAATCATGATACTGCGCGATTTCGTTTCTGGTAGAGAATGTTCTGGTACAGAGACTGAAACGTTCGCGAATTTACAGTAAGATAGATTTGTCATGTGCTAAAAAACATAGCAAGGAAGCATTTTTTAGTTTTTTTCAATAATTACGCGCGAACGTATCATTCCAAAATATTATCGGTAGTGAACACTAAATCACTGAATCACTGAATAACTGAATTCAGGTGGATTAGTGAATACTTCAGAAAGAAATTTGCGTATGTGGTGATTGCCATGGGCTATTTTTGGTGTCCCGGAAAAGACGACAAACGTCGCTTAACATAACCCAATTATTTTCGGATAGTGTTTGTTATTAATGATCACGACAGTTGAGGGGACCGAACGGAAGAACGAAATTTGGGGGAGAAAGAGAGGTTTCAATTCGACTATTTCAGGGTGTCAGGAGGAGGGGGAATAAGAATTTTATGTTTTTTTTTCTCTGGCCTATATAAAATTTTTTTTTTTTGAAAGAAATATCGGCTTTCGATATAAGAATAAAAAATATCAAAATATCGAGTATAAAATGACTCGACTGAAAATATCGCCGTCCAAAGAATATCGAGTAATACTCGAGGCATTAAATTCGATATTTTTTGGCCATTCTAATATCTATTTATTTAATTATATATATATATATATATGGTTATTTATATATATATATATATATTATAATATATATATAGTATATATTACTATACTATACTAGTATATATTTATAATATATATATTGAGTATATATATAAATATTATAGTCTATATATTATATATATATATAGATATATATTATTTATATAGTATAATGATAGACCTAGGCAATATAACAGGTTTAAATATATGATTAGTATGATATACATATATATATAATCTATATTATATAATTATATAGTGTATTAATATATATGTATAGTATATATATGAGTATATAGTATAATAGTATATATATTATATATATGATATATATATAAATATATGTTTATATAGTATATATATATATATATATATAATATATATATATATATATATATGTATAAGTAGTAGGTAGTTATTATATTACCGGATATTTTATGTATATTATAGTAAGATATATCTATATATATATAGATTTATATACTATGATATAATTAGTATAGTATATAATATTATGTAATATTATATCATTTATATATATTATTATTTTATATTATATATATATATATATATATATATATATATATATGTATATATTATATATTTACATAGAAATATATAGGGTATATATACATTATATTAAATATATATATATATATATATAATAGTATATATATATATATATTATATATATATATATATATTATATATATATATATAATATTATTATATATATATATATATATATATATAATATAGTAGTATATTTATATAATATATTATATTTATATTGTTATATGGTGAGATCAACCAACTAAATGTTTCTCAAGGTATAATTAAAAGAGGTTAGTATTTTGAAAAAGTAGATTCTACAAAGACATCTCACAAAGATCAGGTTACTCAGTGCTCAGGACGAAGGAATGGCAAAGATTGAAGAAATTTACGAAAAAAGATGCCTCGTGGGGTGAAAAGAACGGGGTCCAATGTGGTGGTGAGCGTTTCTAAGGCTGGAGCTGTTATCAAGTTGGCTAATCAAGCTTTACAAACTAAGGTTCCATGTCGGTGCCGTTGTTAATTCTGGGAGGCCGTTTCGTAAGGCTGGAGTGTATGACTAACTGTCTGTGAGGCTGTATTATCACAGGTTCCGGTAAGTCGGTCTAATATAAAGTCTGGAGCAAAATCGAGCCTACAAACTAAACCGGGAGACTGCAGACAGGAAATGATGGAAATTAATCGAATTACGAGGGGATTCATAGCAGAAAAAATGGGGAGGATAAACTTGTTCGTGTGTTCATAAGGGGAGACAGGAATATAGATGAAGTTCAATGGTTTTTGTTATGAGTCAATGCTTTTTTTCACTCGCGTTGACTTTGGAAATTGGATTAAACGC
>JABUQX010004970.1:15000-17217 GCA_015478945.1 Trachelipus rathkii
AATTCCATTCAGAAGCCTACTACCAACACCACATTCCATTAACACCTGCCACAGAGCTTTCCTATTAATCCTATCATACGCCTGTCGCAAGTCCATAAAACCTAAATAAAGTTTATTCTTCATCTCACTTATTTTCTCACTTATTTTCATCAGTGTAAAAATTTGATCTACACATTCTCTACCATTTCTAAATGCACTTTGCTCTTCAACAATCAATATCTCAGTCACTCGATGCGCTCTTTCAACTAAAATACCAGTATATATCTTCCCTACGACACACAATAAGCTAATTCCTCTGTAATATCTACAGCAGTTCCCTTCATCACCCTTACTCTTATATAAGGGTACTATCACTGCTTTCATCCAGTCCGCCTGAACTACACCCTTCACAAACGCTATGTTGCACAACTTCCATATTCAGTCCATCGAAATCTCACTTCCACTCTTGATCATTTCATCAGTAATTCCATTCATACCAGCTGATGCTCATCCCCAAATTAGATGCTTCTGCTAATATCATCAAACCCACACACATTCACTATCACCTCTTGATAACTGCCAATGTGTACAGGTTTTCGAAATGTTCCCTTCACACACTCCTCAGTTCTCACGTCCTTCTCATCAGTCCCGAATTCACCATCCTTATTCATTATTCTATGAAGATTACGCTTACTCTCTTTCTTACTATTACGCTTACTCTCTTCCAGAACAGCTTGCTATTCCCTTGTTGGTCCCCATTCATAATCCTTTTAAACTATTCATTTACCTCTCCTTTTCTCTTATGTTTGAAACTTTTAGTCTTCCTCTTCTCTATCCAATTTATTTCTATACACCTTCTTTCGAAACATCATCATCGACTTTTATTACACTTAACCAAGTATCTTTTTTACTTTTAATCGTTTGCATCACCTGCTCATCCAGCTATTCGCTATTGACATTCTTACTTCCAACTTTAGCACACCCACATACTTATCTTGTAGTAGTAGCAAACACTTTCTTCATTTGCGTCCAGGTTTGCTCAGTTTCATTTTGCTCACATGCAACTGATTTATTTGCAAGTACTTTCACATACTTTCTCTTTAACCCTGTTCATTTAACTTCTCACACCTTATTATCTTCACTTCCTGCCTCTTTTTCTTTCATCTCCAAATATAACTTATTTTTAAATAAAACAACATGATGACCTGATATTCCCATCCCCAACCCTCTCACTGATTTAACATTCACCACATACTTCAACATCTACTTCACCAACATAAAGTCAATCATTCTCTTCACTTCTATAAAAATCTCTACCTACACCAGCTCTCGTATACTTATGGTTAGTCTTGTGTCTGAAGAATGTACTACTTATGCACATATGTTTCAACTCACAGAAATCAATCACCTTCCCTTTCATTTTCATTTTCTCCTGAAACCCCAAAGGGATCTGTCATACTACCCCTCTTTCGACCTCCTATCCACCCATTCAAGTCGTCCAACACAATTATTTTGAAGCCCTCACTCATCCGATCCAAAACCATCATTCAGATCGTTCCAGAAAATCTCACTCTCCTCAACAATCGCACACACCTTAACCTTCACATACTTAAATTTAACCATTAGTATTCTAGTATTCATACAAACAAAATCCACTCATCAGCATCCCAACTCCTCTCCCCTTCTCATTCCTCTCCACGCCAGCATACACACATTTTATCTCACACCACTCGTCTTCACCATTTCCTTTCTTCTTTGTTTCAGTCACAGCAAGCAGATCAAATTTACCATATCTCAATAAATACATCGCCTCTCTCCTCTTCTCCTTACCATTAATTCCTCTATCATTTCATGTTCCTAGACATTTTACACAGTTTCTCCGATAGATATAAGGTCGTTTACAGCGATCACGAATAGTTCCGAGGCACGCATGAGGATCCCTAGAGTATAAATAAACAATTTGCAGCTGAACCTCAACCCGCTACTACTCCACTGTCCTACTGTCCTTACCACACCCCTACACACACACACACACACACACACACACACTATATATATATATATATATATATATATATATATATATATATATATATATATATATATATATATATATATATATATATATATATATATATATATATATATTGAAGCGTATGCAATGAAACGCGAAAGCGTTTCAATGATAAAATGCGAAAAACGGTTAAACACCCAACGGAAATTGAACGAAGTACAACG
>JABUQX010004971.1:0-26973 GCA_015478945.1 Trachelipus rathkii
TTATCTTCCTAGATTTGTGTTGGTTTCCTTTGTCTTTTTCTTTCAATGATTGCTTCTGTCATAGCGGGCGTTGCGAATAGTTCTGCGTTGACGTGGGTTAATTTCACTATATGGCCGTGAACTTGTACTTTGGTTCTTATTTCTTGTCAACTCATATCAATTCTTGCTTCCCTCTTTACTTCTGTCCCTTTGCTCCCTCTCATCTTAATCTTTCCGATTCTTTTTCTCGCTGATCTGGATAGTGTATAGAATTTCAGGGTGTCGTCTCAAGCTTGTGAAATTTAATCTTTAATAAACCTTCAGATTGTTCTGCAAATCTTCTCTCTCTAGAGAGCACTTGTATCTTTTGCTAAATCTTTCTTCGATCGGTTCTCTGTTCTGTTCTCGTTCTGTTGATCGTAACCAAACCAGGGAATCCTTATTACTTTTAATCATATAACAAGTAATCATTTTGAATAACCTGCGAAATTTGACAGTGGTTTGCTTATTGGGCGGTTCCTCAAGATGAACTGGGAGTTCGTGTTTAGAGTGCAAGATACTTTTTTTATTTTCATTCTTCTTTTTTATTCTTGTTTTTACTTTTTTGTTCCACCTATACATTTTTAGGGTTATCCGTCTGTCCGTTTTTTTGTTGTTTTATTTCAGTTATTTGGTTGTCTTTCTATATCTGTTACTTGATGGCCTTTTCTTTGTTGCGTGTGGTCTCTGGTTTTTTCATTCTGGCGGTTTGTTGGATTAGGTTGTCGAAGTCAAGGCCAATATATGAGCTTTTAATAAACTTGTTCCTTGGTATTTCTTTCAGTTCACTTTTTTTGACCTTTTAATTTGCGGTGCGCGTGATTGTGTGGTTTGCGTTTTTATCTTTCTTTTTATATTTGTGTACTTTTTTTGTTAGAGGCAAGTTGTTCTTCTGAGGGAACTATTCCCGTTTTTTCGCGTTAGCTCACCACTTCTTTTGACGACGTCTTTCTTTTCGTTGTGCAATCTATGTGGGTGCTGTGTGCGGCATCTAATGAGTTTTGGTTGTGTTATGTAGATTTAAGCGGTATCCAGTGACTGGTGTTTCTGCTTTTGCGGTGCTTTCTTTCTTCCTGCTCACCTGTCTGTGGTTTTTGTGGAAGTTCTCTTTGCTCATTCTTATTTGTGTTTTCTAACTGCAGGGAGGTTGGAATTTTCCCTTCTACTTTTTTAGAAGGTCCTGCGTCTTTCCCTCAATTCTTCTCTTTACAGATTTATTTTTGATTAAGATAGCATATTGTTTTATGATGGCGTCTCACTCTTGTCAAATCTCACTCCGGTTTGTGTGATTTTATGTTTTTAGGTTGTGGGTGTTTGTTTCTGGGGCGGGTCTCGTGTGTTTGTTGAGGTCGGTTCTGGTTGACAACATGTTAATAAAAAATATAATTATAATAAAAGGTTCTAATAAAAAATTCTTAAGCTAGCTGAAACCTCCACAAGAATGGCATCTCCTGACGGTGAACTACTTCTAGAATGCATTAAAACATTAAAATAGCTGCAAATGTTATTCCTGACAAAAAAAAATTAAAAAAAAAAATATAAAAAAAAAATAGATTAGAAGGACAGAGAGTTGTGTGTAAGTCGCTCTTATCTGCAACTTCCCTTGGTCTTAACAGCACTGATAGTTGACGATGGTGGTTCAGGTTCAATAAACTACTGAATGATGAGGGAGGTTGGTATGTATGCTTAACGTGGGATAAGTTCATTGGCCAATTGTTCTTGACATTCTCAATTTCACTCTAAAGGATTAGTCATCTATCGCGAGTTGGAAACCTCATCGTATAATAACTATAGAGACAGTTTCTCAGAGGAGCTAGATATATTTCAAATTGTTGGCAGTTCCGTTATTGATTATTAGGAGGAGATGTAGGCTCTACGAACATGATGAGGCTGGGTCCTTATCAGAAGAGAATCCTTTCTATGCTAGTGTCATGATATTGTGGGCCACGGTTTTTCAATTATTTTAGCAGTGTTTGAAGGCAAATAATTTATGCTAGGCCCTTCTTCCTGCATCAGTCCGAGAGTGGCGTTATTAAGTGTAGGTAGGAAGTAAACACCCCTAAATTAGGAGACAGTCTCGTGCCGGGGCTCAGAGTACTAGTGAAAGTTAATGTTTTTGCATCACAATTTTGTGAATTTTTGAATTGAAGTATTGAAGTGGATTTATTCTGATCGTATAAGGAGTATTTGTTGAGTATGTTTGGCATGTGGGTGATTAGTAATTGGTTTGGTTTTTTTATTGGGGTAACTTTCGTGTGTCTGATTAATTGAGGTCTCTTCTTTTTGATTATTTTATTCTTTATATTGTAGCTAGTTTAAAGAACTTTCTTTGTTAAATTGTTTAATCAATGTTAGTCGCATAAGAAGGCTTAGTAGCTAATGTGTTGAATTACTTACTGGAAGAAGGGAAATGGATTAATTTTAAGAGAATAAAGTCGATTCATTAACATAAAAAAAGTTTACTATATTAATAATTTGCAGGATTAGTGTTGCTTTTAGAATGGTACTGTATGTTTAACGTGGTAATATATAATATCTTAGTCTTTTGGCTACAGACCAAATATGAAATTAATGACTATAGTAATTGTTTTTTGTACAGGAAGATGCCAAATCTTGGTGAGGTTGCTAGCAGTGCCCCAATGTTCTATGTTATAACTGTGTATTTTAGTTTATTATTAATTTAGAAGTTATAAGTATGGGTATTGGTACCTAAAAAATTAGAGTAGTATCGATATCGGTATCTGTATCGGCCTCTTTTTCTGGACTGTTGTACATTTTTCCCAGTTGACAAAGGATGTGATTATTGGAACGATAGAATATTGTTCAGATAGGAAATTAATAGCATTGATTATATTGGAGATTTGATTCAGAAGATGAAAGTTAATTGGGAGAGAAGGTGCATGATTTTCTGGGGATTTGGGTTATTTCATGTTTTAGGTGGCAGGTCTTATGGATTATGGGAAGTAGGGCTTTTTAGTGTAAATGAAAGGTTAGGAAATTTAATGTTTTCAGAAAATATTAGGTTTTTGGGATTTGTGGTGAGAATTTTTGGATAAAAGATGTCTTTTTTGCACAGAGTGATGTTCTACTTTGAGTCGTAAGAATGGGTGTTGGGCTTGTTCATACCTATGTTTGGAGAACTTGTTTAGCAAAAAACTAAGGTAAAGTTGGGGGTGTGTGGTCTAATATCAGATACAAGTAATGACAGATGATAAGTACGATTTACGGGCCTATTTATATAATGCTATTTGTTGTTATTAATTTGCAAGCTTTGTATTGGAGGAAATAAAAGGAAATTATCGAGTATCAAATGTGTTTACACAAATGCTCATAGCCTTTAGAAATAAAAAAGATGAGGTGATTAGTTATACCTATACCATAAATGAGAATCCTGACATTATTTGCATAACTGATGGCATGTATATGAATGAATTATATGGAGACCTTTCTATGAATATGATTAGACGGATGATCTTACTTATTTATACCAGCGTAGATGGAAAGAAGGGTGGTTGGTGGTGGCGGCTTAGTGTTAAATTAGCAAATATTCAATTCTGTATATACTGACTTTTAAATTGATATCAGATATTTGAAGTGGGTGGGTAGATATTCTTATATATCAATAAATCTATATTATGAAGATGGTGCATTTTATTAGTACTCTCTCAGGCCAGTTAGTTTCATATGAAATTAGGAACGCGGATTTTGTGAAAGAATAGACAGTGATATGGCATCATAAAGAGAAAAGTAGCTCTTGATAGTTATATATGGGTGATTTAATTTTTTCCGGGGCATTCATTGGATTCCTTGTCTAATATGGAACATAGTAGTTCTGCATTCATAAATTGTATACTAGATTAACTTTTGAGCCCAGATGGTTCCAAGAACCCTACAGATGGACGGGATGCATCTTTTTACTAGGCTTAATTTATACTATCGGATGAAAGTAGTGTGGATTGATTAGTAGTTTGAGGAGAATATAGGTACTTAGTGATTATTATATACTGGTATTTATATTTATAGACTGAGTTGTTTGTTATTTATCATACATTGCAAAGTTATTTGAGGAGAATAGATCTTAGATTGGTCCGCAATGGCGATTTTACCAATTTTGAGACATGCTTAGTACAACTAAACTGGGTATTAGTAGTTTATGTACCAAAATCGGGTTTATTTCATTGAACTTTTAAGGCAAGTATTTTTAGGAATGAATATTCAGTCAGTATGTTTAAAAAGATAAACCCATTAGGGTGGCAAAGTAGAAAACCTGTTTGGTTGGAATAGAGAGAGAGAGAGAGAAAATTAATGAAAGCGGTGAGATGTTTTAAATAGTCTGATATATCTTTTAAAAAAGATGATTATGAAAAATATAAATACCATAAATACAGTTACCCTTCGTGTTTAAAAGAAAGAGAGAGGCAATTAATTTAGCAAGGAATAGATAAAAAGAATCTGAAGAAGTTTTTTAGCCTTTTTTATATATAAAAAGTAAGAATAGGAAATTGGTCCAATTAAATTGATGAAAATTTAGTGAGTTCAATATGGAAATTGGCAACATTTTCAAATGCTTATTGTTGCTTCAGATGTTTACGTGAGAAAGATTAGAAATAGTTTGGGTATTGCATGGTAACATAGATTCTTAGCATGAATTGAATTGATGTAATAGATATAAAACGTTTATAGATCATATGAGCGCCAGTAAATGCTGCAGGCCGCTATGGTTATTATAGGTAGTTATTCTGAAAAGAGGGTAGTATCGCATGCGAAGGGCATCTTGTATTGATTTTTTGAAGCGAATCTATAACATTTGTGAGGTATCCAGATGACTGGAAATGGCATAGTGTTGTGCCATATTTATAGAGAAAGGTAGCACGAAAGATTTAAGAAATTATAGCCTAGTTAGCTTAACATCTCTGGTGTTAAAGGTTCTGAAAGTTACTAATAGGTCATATAGAGAAATATTTAGAAGATAACAAGTATTGTATGACTCCCAGCAACGGTTTTCAGAAAGGGTATGGTCAGTGTCATTATCATTCTTTGTTAGAATTTTGAATCAGCATTTACTTTTTGGGACATGCATTCTTGACCGGGAGATCAGTTGATATTGTGATGTTTTAGGACTTTGTAAAAGCCTTTTGATAGGTTTTCCCCACATTTGGTTTTTTATTAGGCTCGAGGTTGAATAAGGACTTATTCGGATGTGGCTAGAGTGGAGTGGTACATGGTTTGGATTAAAGATGTTGGGTTGCGAAATTAGAAACGTTGTGACAACTAAATGGGAATATAATCATATGGGACAAATAGTGAAGAGTGGGGTCCCACTGGTTCAGTTGCTGGCACTAGTTTGTTCCTCATGATATTATATAATGATTTAGACTTAGGGATAAATGTTCAGAGGTTTTCGTAAGTTGCGATGATACTAAAGTTGGTCTACCTCAGTTAGTTGAAATAGTGGAAAGTGATGCAATATAAGAATTCAAAATGATCTTGAATAAATTCTTTTTGGGTAGGCAGATAAGTGGCAAATGTTAATATTTCATAGTAAAAAGTGTAAGGTTTCTTCACCTAGGTTTCTCAAATAAAGTGGTTTAACTAATGTATGTAATGGGGATTTGGCTTGAGTCTGTGTTGACCAAGAATTAGATTAGGTGTGATTTATAATGGCGTTAATTTAATAGTAGCTAATTCAGGTTGGAGCTAGGAATTAGCTAATAAGATTTTGTCTGGGTCATAATAAATTTCGCAATGTTGTTTACAGAGAGCAAGGGAAGTATGAAGTAGAATTCTGTATAATGATTATGTTATGGTTTCCAGTAATTTAGAGTATTGTGCACTTAGTTTGGCCCCTTTTATTAATGAAAGACTTAGATATGCTAGAAGATGTGCTATGTAGAGCATTTCTAGGATGATATTTGGGTTTTGTAGGGTGAGGCTTGATGTAGGAGAGGCTGAAGGTTAGTTAGATGTTTTCTGTAGAAAAGTTCGAGTTCTTCAGCAATTTGGCAGATAGTTACATATTTTGACAAAATGTTTTGTACATCTATAGATAATTAGGAATGACCCTAATATTTAATTTTCATTAGAACTAGTGGCTATTGGAACAGGTGACAGGGGGCATAAGTTAATTTAAATTAAGAAGAAAGCATTGCCACTGTTTGATATAAGAATATGGCTAGCCATTTCTAGGTATTTTAGGGTTGTTTAGGGAATTTTGGAATATGTCTGCCTCAGTAGGAGGTTGTTGAGGTGACTCTGATTTGCAACATTAATGATAATGGGTTTAGATCGTATATGGATGTTGGGTATAATTAATTTATAATTGACGAAGCCAAATTGGCGGTTTTTTTAGGGTTATAGTAGTTATTAATGTTAGTAGGTGGAGATTTCGCTCTCGTGCTCTCCAAGAATTGATGGTTGGTGAAAGAAGATTTTGCTCCTTATCGAGTGATATTGGGGCAGTGTGCATAAACTTTTAGGTTTAACTTTTATATTTTCACATTTTTTCTCTTTTGTAGTGTTAGTGTTTCATAGTTTAATTGTGATCAGTGTTTTTGTGAAGTTTTAATTATTTGTTTAAATCTATGTATTTAATGTTAGGTTGGAATATTTTAAACCATATATCCAACTTTAGCATAGACTAGGGCTGTGCCGTTGGCAAGTTTTTTTGGTCTGCATAAGCGGGCCTAGGGTTTTATCTATTTGTCCTTTCTATGGTCGAGTATTGGGTAACTTGTTTGGTAAAATAGAAGTAAAATTTGAAGGGCGTGATTAAGTGTGGCAATACATGGGTCTAGGCCTATGCAGTGCTCGGTAGTATATTGAAGGAAACTTGTGTGCCATTGTGCCTCCTATTTGTTTCTGGAGAGGATTATATGATTTCCATTGAGAAGAAATTTCAGGTAAAATTGATGGTCATTGTAAATATTATTTAATATGGTTCGATGAATTATCCTTTGAGAGATTTATTACTACGACACAACCTTTCCAGTAACCCCTAAATTATGCCTATATATAGGATGATAACGGTGTTTTGGGTTTGGCAATTCCATAAGAAGAGGAAGTGGATGTTGCCTTTACCAAAAAATGTGATTCTCAGTAATTACTGGGAGTATGTTAGTAGTTTTTGTGTATGTAGCACATCTATCTTAAACTTAGTTTTCCGTAGGTTCCTGATTATAGTTAAGATTTTTTATATCTGGCAGGAACAGTTGATGTTGCCATATCATGTACTTAATAAAGTTTTATATATCATTGTCCTAAGGATTGCTATCGAAACTCTCTCGGAGGTCCGAATAAGTCTGCATAGGTATTGTAGATCAGGTAGTCTATTGTCCTGGATACTTTCACTTTAATGTACATTATGACATAGGATTACTGATTAATGGCGGGCTAAGAATCCATTTATAAATTTTGGACTGTACCGTGTAGGGGTGACTATTTGCCAGAAACTAAATATCATTCAAGAACCAGTCTTGCTTCTCAGATATTGTATCTCTATCCTGGTTAAGTTGACAAGGAAATACTGGATTTATCTTAAATCTGATAATTTTGTTGGTAAGTTTTTTCTCGAAGAATATGTTAATGGGGAAAGAAAGGTTCCGAATCTAGAAGTCGTGCTGTTTTTTGACTTTGGTAGGCATATGTCTATGCTTTGCCCTGGACGTGTTGGTGCAGTTTTGTGGATATTTATCAATATTCTTAATGTTTTCGATACTTACCCTTCGTACTCTTAGATGGCTTTCCAATGGTCAATAGGAAGTTTGTGGCATGGCAAGTTAAATAAATTGCAGAGTTTCTATTTGGCATTATTTGTTGTGGAGTTGTTGTGCATGAAATCCCAATAGTATCGGATTTGTTTTTGTGAATTATGGTTCTGCTCTGTTAATTGCTGTTAACTACTAGAATGTTTTTATATTGTAAGGTGAGAAGAGTCAGCCAGTTGCGATATTGATGAATGGCATGTCACATTTTTTATATGGGTGGAGGGGTAGTTAGTTAACGAATGAAGGTGGATACGGCAGATGAATACTACATTTGATCAAGGGTTTGCAATTGTGTAAAATTTTTTTTAATATGGCAGCTTGTGCAGTTTTGCTATACAGGACTTTCAATTTTCAAATGGAACTTTTATGCTAAGGTGCATGTTTGGAGTGGTGGAAATCCAAAATGTTTGAGATAATTCTTAGGGCCTAAAGTTAATAATTCTTCATCTATCGAGGTTTGTAAGATTCAGTTGAAGTGAAGGAATATAGACGTTAAATTTAAGATAATTAAGTTATATAATTATAATGATATAATTATATATATTATATTTAATATTATATGTTATAATTTGATATATATGATATTATGGCTGTAAGATTGTTATAATAATGGATTTGTATAAAGGTAAAGAATTAGTGTCAGAGAGGCTGATATTAGGTAAGTATCTTGATGATTCTAGTAGTGTAATGAGAATGGAAGGTTTTATTGAAAATGGTTTTCCTTGAGCATTACCAATTATTTCTAAGGAGATAATCTTTGATGTTATGTTTTCTCGTTCTATTTCTTTAAATTATGTTTGTTAGATGATGGCTTCTATTAAAGTCTAGGTTTTGGGCAGGAATCGGAGTTTCAGGTAGTTTTATAAGATATATCTTTTTATTTGAAAGTGAGTTAATGCTGCCTTTTTTTATTTGGTAAAATATGGGATTGATTATTTGTAGCAGATTTTACTGGAAAAAAAAACTAACTACGCTATATGCTAATAAAAATTTATTTTAGATTACTTAATAAAGTATTATTTTTTTGTGAAGGGAAGATTAATTGCTTTTTATGCAAGTAGACATTCTTAGGTCTTAAGAGAAATAAGTTATAACTTTCCCAAAAGTTTTATCGATTCCGCAAAGATAGAGATATTTAGGTGGGGGTGGAGTTTTGTTTAGGATATAAAGAATTTTTTTAATACTTTTTGTGATATTAAATTAAAAGTTTAAAAAAAGACCAATTTTAGTTGATAGTATTTGGTTCATTACACATAACACCCTACATAAACATATTTACATAATGCAAAATGTTATATCCCCACCTTCTTTGAAAGATGCAGTGCAACAACTTAATGAGGTATTACTGCAAATTGCCAACTGAAAATCCTTTGTTATTGCTTTGGTGATTTTAATGCACTTCATGTCTTGTGGGACTCTTTACAAAATGATGCTAGAGGTGAAAAAATTGTATGAATTAATAACAGAAAAGGAATCTGATTTTACCTATGAGAAAGTGCCCACTTTTGTCTCAGATTTAAATGGTCAATCATCGACTTTAGATTTGTCCCTTTCTTCATCTAATATGCTTGGAGAATTTCTATGGTCTACTTTTACGGATACTATGGGTAGTGATCATTTTCCAATTCTTATGTTTGTGAAGGAAATGCATATATTTAGAGAAAAAGAGCCCTAAATGGATAATTAATTTGATTTGAGAAATGGTAAAGATTTGAAGGTTAATCTCGACATTACCCAGAGGTAGATGCTACTCAGCTGATAAACTATACTCAGTATTATATTTTTTAAGCTTTTCAAAAAGTGGCAACCAGTACTTTTAAGCTGAGTTTGTCAAGAGTTGTTCCAAAAAAGTATAAGGCTTGGTGGACGAAGGATTGTGAAAAAGCAATAAAATTTAAAAACAGAATGTATAGATTATTTAAAGCACAGCCTATTTTACAAAATAAAATAAATTATCAGAGAGCCAAAGCTAAATCTAGATATGAGGTCAAGTTGGCAAAACAATCATTTAAAACATCATATCTTAAAAGTATTACAGATCGTACAACCTTGTCCCAAGCTTGGGACAAAGTAAGATTCTGAAAACAAATAGATTTAAAGAAACTCCTATAATTTTAAAACCTGAAAATGATAGACACGCTCTAACTGAACCATTGGAAGTTGCAAATGAACTGGCTTTCCAATTTGCCAGAACTAGTAGTATTATCTTTCATAGAGAGCCATTTGTGTTTTCATATGGTTGAAAGAGGAATGTACTATTTTTTAACTGACACAGATTTCACTTTAATATTGGTTTTATAACTAGACCATTTCCATGAGTGTAATTTGGAAACTAGCCATTTATCACAAATTAAGAAATAACTTACTTCTCCTGGGATTGGGACATGATTACTAATCCTTTTCCCAGCAGCGGTTAACAGACAATAGAGACATTTTTTTGAAGTTCTTTAATCATATAATGGCAAACAGGAAGTTTTTCCTGTGAAAGAATAATGGCAAAGTATCATTGCTGGTACCCTTCTTAAAGCCGGGCAAACTGCAACACTGAACGGCAAATCCTAACAGACTAATTTGCCATTAACAA
Organism: Trachelipus rathkii; assembly: GCA_015478945.1. NCBI lineage: Eukaryota > Metazoa > Arthropoda > Malacostraca > Isopoda > Trachelipodidae > Trachelipus > Trachelipus rathkii. Next base: position 10,366 of record JABUQX010004971.1, read on the forward strand.
GTTGCTTGTGAAAATTATTGAAAAATAATTGATTTTAAAAAGAATCCTAATGATATCACACCGCACGTTCACTAAAAATCTATGTTGAAAGTTTTCTCTGTCGGATAATCTTTTGTTTTTTAAGAATGCAGTAATTCAATGAAGGCTTTTATATAAAAATGAATATATGGTGGCTGTTTTTCCTAGATATCCAGAAGGGATATTAATATTTTTTCTAGAACTTTTACTTTTAAACTAAATTTAATGGTTGTGTGACTTGAGAGGAAATCTCTGCGCTAATATTTTTTTATTCAAGACTCACTTCTTGGGTGTCAAATATCTGGAAAAAAATTCAGGTACAGATGAAAATGCACAGATCGGAATTATGCATAATGGAGTTTGGTGTAACGACAGGGTAAGTGTAATTAAGTCCATGCTTATTTTCCCTGATCAGGAAATGAATATTTTTCACATTTGAATTGTGGATCAGATATTCACTTTTCTTTATATGCAGATGATTGTGCATTGTGGGTTTCGGATCCAAATTTATATACAGCTCTTGATAGAATGCAGGATGCCCTTGGAGAAGTTTCTCAATGGTCTGAGGAGTGGGGCTTAAATTTTTCCACTGATAAAACAAAAGCTATAATATTTACGAGAAGACCCTATGATCCTCCCCCATTATTTTCCTTTTGTGGTTCTTCTATTCAATATACACATGCCCATAAGTTTTTAGGACTGAACTTTGATAGTAAATTAACATGGAAGTGTCATGTCAATGACTTGTTGCAAAGAGGTGAAAAGGCCTTATTGTTATTAAGATATATTAGTAGTAATGTTAGTGGTGTTGACAGAGATTTATTATTGTATCTCTATAAAGTAATCGTAAGAGCTAAAATAGATTATGGGTGTTTCATTTACGACTCATTATCAGAGAGTAATTCCTTGAAATTGGATCGACTTCAATATCAGGGTATAAGACAAGCAGTGGGGGCATTGAAATGTACCCGAGTTGATTTCTTGGAGGCTAAAGCCCATATCATGCCTTTACCTATAAGACGTAAATTATTAGGACTAAACTATATGGGTAGTAGGATTTGTAAGTATGATCACCCAGTGAGTAAATTTTATAAAGATTACTATGTATATGAGTTTTTTAAAACAAGACCTTATCAGTTACCATGTGTGTTGGTAGATTGAAATGCTTTCTGATTGAAAATAATCTTCTGATTCAGAAATTGGCACAGTTTCCTCTGCTGCATGATGATACTTGTGCAAATTTAGACTTTGATAATACTTTTGTAAACTATGAAAAATGTAACACACCTCAAGAGGTATATAGATCTTTGTTTATGGAAAAGATAAGTCTTTTACAGTTACAAAACTATAATATCAGTTTTACGGATGGCTCCAAGATTGATAATGTTGTTGGATGTGCATTTCTGTATAATGAACATGTGTTTCAGTATCTGTTGCTGGAATATAGTTCAGTATTTACAGCAGAGGCATATGCGATATATAGATCTTTACTTCATTTTCGTTCTCGACCACACTCTAAATTGGCTATCTTTACTGATTCTTATTCAGTTTTTCAGGCTTTAAACAATTTTTCTACAACACATTATTTAAATTTATAATGATGATTTTGTGCACATTGAATTGCAGGAGGTGTTTATTAATTTGGATTCCGGGGCATGTGGGCATTACCCAACATGATAGAGTGGATATAGCGGCCAAAGAATCTGCTGTTTTTGGACTGCCAGTTGATATAGGCATTTCTTTATCAGAATTCAAAATTGTAGTTTCTCGAATATGCAGTCAATTATGGCAGAGGCAGTGGAACAGGTGTAGGGGATGGCTACCAGTATTCAAATCATTTATTTAGGATTGGAATTATACATACAAGTTAAAGAGAAGGGAACAAGTAGTCTTGTCACGTTTATGCCTTTAATTGAAAACCTACATTTTGAAAAATCATCTTTAAAATTGTGTACACTTTGTAATGTTAAACTAAGTGTTCTGCATATATTTATGACTTGCCCATTATTTCAAGGACAAAGAGCATATTTGAGACTGAAGTGTCAAGAATTGAAGGTATCATTTGATATAAATACTTTACTCTCATCTTTGTTTCCTGGAAATTATATTCTTCATTTTTTGAGGGAGTGTCAAGTATTCTCCACTATATAAAAGTGCAGTGTTTGTTTTGATACAGTGAATTTTTTTTTTTTTTTTTTTTTTTTTTTCCTCTATATGTTGAATAAAATAAAAATTAAAATAATTTTGCACGTGCCAATATCCTAGTTGATGAGGAGCACGGAAAATTCAACAAGATAACAAGGTAAGGAGTCATGCTTAGCTTGCAAATCATGATGCAAGCAAATGACGAGATATAAATTTTAGGAGTGGCAGAGTGCCAGACACTTTATAACATCTTTTGGAGCAAAGACTGTGTTCTTTGCTCTGCCTAGAATTAGGCAATAATAATAATTAAAAAGAATAATAACATTATTAGAATCATCAACTATTTCAGTGGCCACTGATAATAAAATAATATAATAATACAAAAACTAATATTATAAATATTTTTTATATATACAAACAAAATTGGCCTAGGACCTACTACTCCAGGTTCAGTGAAGAAGGCCAAGTAATAATATTAAGACATTAAGACATTAAGAATATAGAGACAGTAAAAAGCCACATGGGCCTATCGAGACTGTCCCAGTCAACCCACTACCCAAACATGCTCATGCAAATCCACAAAGCACCCTAGGGCTTGTCAATTTGTTGTAAACTACAAATCCACCAATTTGGCTTAGTCAAACTAATGATATATAAATATGATACCCAAACCATCCACATGTATTAAAAACTAAGTTATGGTCACACATGCCATCTAACATTAATAACTACTATAACTAAAACCCCGCCAATTTGGCTTCGTCAATATATTAGATACCCAACCCATCCATAAACGCGAATCTAACCCCTTTCTTAAATGTTGCAATCGAGTCACCACGGTATGGTCACACTCAACAACCTATTCAATTTAACTACGCCTATTACTGAATGCAATGCTTTCTTATATCAAGATGGCATGCTTTTCTCTTAATTTTCTATTATGCCCTGGTCACCTGTCCCATGTTCTACTATGAAAAATTTATTGGTCTCTGGTATTATCAATAGACGTAAATATTTTGTAGACTTGTATCATCGTCCCCTCTGAGAAATCGCCTTTCTTACAGAAAACATTCCTAACTCCTTCAGCCCTCTCCTCATAGCTCTTACCCTCAACCCAGAAATCATCCTTTGTTGCTCTACGTTGCACTCTCTCTAGCATATTAAAAGTCTTTCCTTTAAATAAGGGGCCCAAAACTTGTGCACAATACTCTATTACTGGCCTAACATAGCTATTAATTCAGTTTACTTATTACTTCCTTGCTCTTGTAAACACATGCGATTTATTATGCCCAGCATCTTATTAGCTTTATTTTCTAGCTTCCAAACACTGATTGGCGACTTTCAAATTACTGCTTATAATCACACTCAATTAAAGCTTTTTCTTGGTCCACAGACTCACAGCCCAATGCCCCATTAATATTGTAGTTAAAACTTTTTATTTGAGTAACCTAGTGAAGAACCTTACACGTTTTACTACTAATAAATTCATTTGCCACTTATCTGCCACCCAAGAAAGTTTAAATCAAGATCATTTTGAATCTTTTTATGCATCCTTCACTATTCCTAACTGAGGTGGGCACTTTAGCAATCATCTGCAAACTTAGAAACTCTACATTTTAAGTCCCCTGGTCTAAATCATTTATATAAATGAGGAAAATAGTGGCCCCAGCACTGAACCCTGTGGGACACCACCTTCACTAATTTCCCATGATGATTTATTCCCGCATTTAGTTGTACACAACGGGTTTTCTATTCGCACACTTTTATCAACCTGTACCCTCCATCTATACACATTGCAATACACCTTTTTCATCAGCCCTTATGTGGGGAACCTTCATCAAAAGCTTTACTAAAGTCTAAATATACAATATCAACTGGATCTCCTTGGTCGATGCAGTCAGTAATGTATTCCATAAATTCTAAAAGGTTTGTCTGACATGATCTACCCTTTCTGAAACCGTGCTGGGAGTCATACAATACCTTGTTATCTTCTAAATATTTCTCTATATGACCTTTCAGTAACTTTTCCAGAACCTTTACAACCAGAGATGTTAATAATATATAAGAAAGCCAGCCTAGAAGAGGGCCTTATAAGAACGTAAGAAATATAGGGACAGTAAAAAGCCACATGGACCTATCGAGACTGTCCCAGTCAACCCACTAACCAAACATGCTCATGCAAATCCACAAAGCACCCTAGGGCTTGTCAAATTCATGTAACTATCATTTTGGTTTGACCATATTATCTAGACTGAAGGTGCAACTTAGTTTCCTACCTGGAAACTCTTCCAACAAAGATGAGAAAATAAAAAATGAAAGACTTGGGTTTTGTATGCTGTCTAATCCAGTTTGGTCTCCCTTCATTTGTTAACAAATGAATTAGGGGGTAAAAGAGGATCTAACTATTATAAAATATTAACCAATTTGCTTTAATTATTAACTACAGATTGAATAAATAAATAGATTTAAATTTCATCTCTTTTGAATAATAATAATAGAAATAATAATAATAATAATAATAATAAATGGGTAATTTCTGAAAGTGAGGAGGAAACTTCCTTTTCAAAATTTTTTTTTATTAATTTTGAGGCTGCGATAACTGCCAAGAAAGCGGGTTTTAATAAGTTGTATTGTATTTTGGATAGGAAAAATAATAATAATTATTTGCTAGATTCAGAAAGCTCTTTAAATTTGATAGACCTTCGGAGACAGAAAGGAATAGGAGGTATGATTGGCACCATGAGGGCGGCCAACGGGGAGTTGATATTTATTTATAATAAAAAATTAATTAAAATCGACATTGGACTTGGGGAAACTATATGAATTTTACGTATTCACTGCTGAAATCGATTCCAATATTTTGGGGTTGCCTTTTCTGAAGAAATATGGGTTCATTATCGACTTTAAATACCATTACATACTCGACCCCGAGACTAACCGTAGCGTTTCAATCGATAACGAAGCTTTTGACTTCTCACCACAAGTACGAAATTCTGTTTTACCTATATCTCCTTTCACTTTAATTGAATAAACTTTTATCTTCTTTCCTCTATTTAATACTATGAACAAAACGCATGCAACCAAACATTAATAATTTTGAATAACCTCTCACGAACCCTTAAAAAAATGTCACAGGAAAGGTTTGCAATAGAGGAGTTGAAATAGTCAAACCTCACCAGATGGGAATTAAGGAGGTCTGTTTATATATTTTGTAATGTATTGCAAGGGTAGGATTTTGTGCTTGATTGTAATAGTGTAAAATTACCACTTAAAAAAAAAAAAAAAAAAAATATTTTCCTGGATCTGTGATTGAGTGGCCAAGGGGAAATCGCTTGATTCTTTCAAGCGATTCCATCACTCCGGAAATCACCACATGTGAGAGTAGGATTCTTACTCTCACTATAGCTATATATAGCTACCTGCTATATACACCTGTAAATACTGCTCAAAAGTTTTCCTGTACATTAAACTCTGACTGTTATTTTGTTATGTAAGAAATTTTTAACGACTCTTTTGTGTTAAACTTTCAAATAATGTAAAGGTGAGTCACGGTGGAGTCACTGGAGATGCTGCCCGAGGAATGAGGGAGTTTCAAGGAGGGCAGTCAGTAAGATTCCCACATTACAAGAAGAGGGATGTGTTAAAGAACCGGCACTGTCAAAGCCGGAAAATTAGATTTTGACTGAATAATATTATTGTGTTAACCTTTTAGAAATCTTGTTATAAACCGTGGACCGAGTGTTTAATTAATGTTAACCCTAAATTACGGAAGAAAGGGTTACAAGGTGTCACTATATGATAACTGATTCATTATTATCTATTAAACAAACTATTGTGTTAACTAATTGCTTGATATGAACTATTAATCATTTTTAACCATTGACATCAGTTTTACCCCATTTAATTTAATTAATCTTAAGAAATAAAGATAAGAAGTAACTTTCTCTTTTTATCCTCTGTACCTAACTGTAATAGTTTAGTATATATATATATATATATATATATATATATATATATATATATATATATATATATATATATATATATATATATATATATATATATATATAAATATATAATATATATATTATATATATATATACGCAGTATATTATATATATATATATATATACTATATATATATATATTATATATATATATATAATATATATATATATATAACATCATTTTAAACTATGAATAATTTTTTATATACCGAATTTTGCTTTTTATATATTTATATAAAATATTATAATATATATATATATATATATATTATAATATATATATATAAGTATATATATATATAGCCCAGTATATATATATATATATATATATATATATATATATATATAATATATAATATATATAATATATATATATATATATATATATATATATATATATATATATATATATATATATATATATATGGGAAAGTTCTATATTTGAATCAGTTCATTTTTTCTGAAAAAATTTTCTAATTTCTTCAAAAAATTTCTAAATTCAGAAAAATTAAGTTAAAAAAATGTTTTTTTTAAAGAAATTCTTTACTGGCAAGCTTCTTGGAATTATGCCAGAAGCTTGCCCACTAAAGAATTTTCCTAAAAAACTTAACTTACTTTTAACTTTTCGAACTTAGAAATTTTTTTGAACTTGAATTTTTTTCAGAAAATATGAATTGATTCAAATATAGAACATATACCATATTATATATATATTATATATATATATATATATATATATATAATATATATATAATATATTATATTATATATATATATATAGTAATATATAAGTAATATTATATATTATATATATATATATATATTATATATATATATTAACGATTTTGTTAAAGATTTTATTCACTAATTTATTTTATTTTCATAAATTAAATAATAACTTCAACAAAATTGTTTTAAATGCCATCATTCATAAAAAGATTTTTTTAATTATTAATGATATTACAAAATTTAATAATAGAGTGTAAAAATATGCCACAGAAAATAAAACGAGGTAGTACACCAAAAAACATTTAATACAACACCACTTCATAAGCAATATGGAAAATCATCACAAAAGAGAATATCTGAATCAAACTTTGATCGAAGGGAGAGTCTTGTATTTTTTAGAACAGAGGACACCCAAAATAGGCGAAAGATCGCAAGCCGTGAAACAAGTAAAGTCTTGAGGAAAAATTTCGCCCCAAAAAAGATTGGGCATATCAATGACCCAAAATCACACATTTCATCAGAAGATAATAAATTTTATTGCAATGAGTAAACTAGGCATTCACAATCACTGAAGAGCTGGGATTCATAAAACTTATTGCCCATCTTCAGCCAAATTTTGTAGAGATGTTACCAACTTCATAAGTAAATTGAGATCACAGTATTCGAGGTTATTAAGAGCCGATCAGATATGCAAATTTACTCAGATATATGTGACACGCTAATATTCAAAATGAGTCATTTATTTTTTAACTGCTCACCTGGCTCATTCAAGCGAGTTTGAAAAAAAAGGATGTGTACTCATTGAAATATATATATATAATATATCATATATATAATATACTATATATATATATATATATAATATATATATTATATATATATATATATAATATATATATTTATGTTTATTTAAAAAATTATTTTTTATCCACTTATATATATATATATATATATATATATATATATATATATATATATATTATATATATATATATATATATATTATATATTATATATTATAATATATATATATAATAATATATTTTAGTATATACCGGTATAATATATATATATATGGTATATATATTGCAACCCTGTTTCCATGGCGATTTCTGTAGGAGAAGGAGAGCATGCCCACCCTCCATTTTCTAAACAAGCTATTGCAATTGAATTTTCTCAGCTTCTATGATTTATCTCTTTCGTTAGCCAATTCTGTCAAAATTATCGCCAATTTTTATTTTTAGTCTCAGAGACAATTTAAATTCAACGTCAAAATTGCAATAGAATTCAATAGATTCATCTCCCTAATGTTATGCACCTTTGTGGCACTCTTTTTCGTATAGGTTGTGATCAATCCACTGTTGCTGGTACAGATATTGACTTTCCTATTGGCAATTAAGTAAGCATATTTTTTGCAAAACTTGTTGTTGACGCATAGCAAGCTCCTTAACCACTGCGGTAAGTGCTCAACTCCGCCTCAGTCAGTAACGGTAACTATAAAGAGCGAAAAACCTTCGCTGATCCAAATTTTCTTCCCCATTAGAAGCACTAGCTTATTGTAAGCCTTTGCTTACCTTTTGGGTGTACAATAGCAACTCAGTTTCTTCATCAGGAAAAGACACAAAGGTGGCGTTTTCATCGCCATTTTTCTCCCTAAATGCTCGCTCATACTTCGCAACCCCCCAGTAAAATCTCTTCGTGGAAGCGGGTCTTGCCCTTCAACATTTTCGTCAGAGGTTGCAGTAATTGAGCTTCCCCGGCTATGTTAATTCGGCAGAAGTTATATAGACCGAGAAATGCCCTAAGTTGTTTGATAGTTGTTGGTTTTGCAACATTCACTACTGCATCGATCTTCTCCTGGCTAGGCAGAACTCCCTTTTCGCTAATGTTGAAACCTAAGAAGTCTATTTCTCCGACTTCCAGCAAACATTCTTGGGGTTCATATAAATTTTCATATACTTTAATCTCTCTAAAACCTTCTCCAACATTGCAACATGTTCTTCAAGAGTCGAACTGGTGATTAATATGTCATCTAAGTAAACAAAAACATTCTTTAAATCTCCAAGCAAGATGAGGCGCTGGAAGGCACTAGATGAGTATTTGTGTCCCTGTATTAAATAGTTGAAGCTATAGTTACCAAAAGGGCAAGTAATGGTGAAATATTTCTTTGTTTCCGCGCTGATTGGTACGTTATAGTAAGCCTGCCTGAGATCGAGCCGCGTTAGCAATTTGCAATGTTGCAATTGCAAGATGATATCCTTAATCTTAGGAAGAGTAAAATTGTCAGAGGTAGATCTTTGGTTTAACAGACGCAGATCTACGACCAAACGAATTCTGCCATCAGATTTTGGCAAGAAGCTAGCCGGAAATCCCCAATCACTTTTCCCCCGCGAAATGACCCCCGAGTCTAATAATTTATTGATTTCCTTCTTGGCTCCCTCAAAAAGATGTGGGGCTATGCCTCTGCTCTTCAATTGTATTGGTGCGCCGCTGACTTCAACATGGTTTGGATAATTCTCCGCCAATTTGCATAGAATTTCCCTTTTTAAAGGACATTCTTCTCTCTCCACTCCCCCCTCATCAATAGTACAGTCCTCAACCCCCCTCCAAATAGTACAATCCTTACCCCCTTCCCCTCCCCTTTAGTTTCGTTACTACCTAGTTGTGAATGAGTAACAAAGTCGTTCCGACAGCTTTCAAAATAAGCCACGCCTCCCTTTTTCCTGTACTTTGCACATATAAAACGCCATTTATCGAGCTGTGCAGTTTTTAAATTTAAATTAGGTGCTTCATAAGGATTTAGGAATAAGACTTGGTATTTTCTAATTAAATCGTTAACCATTTCATATTCGCAAAGGGGTATATTTAAAGAAACGGCGGTTAGTGGAAAGATAGAGTTTCGTACATGCATAGAAAAGTCAAAAGCTTCATTACTGAGAGAAATGCTACGTTTCGTCTTCGGGTCTAATAAATAATGGCATTTAAAGTTGATAGTGAATCCGTGTTTTTTGAGGAAAGGCATGCCAAGAACGTTAAATTTAATTTCTGCTGTGTAAGCGTGCACGTCATAAAGTCTGTCTAGTCCCAAGTCAATTTTAATTACCCTTTTATTATAAATATAGATACAGCCTCCATTCGCGGCCCTGGCAGTGCCAATCGGGTTCCCCTCCTTATCTGATTCAGATGCCCTCGTGAGGTCGAGGCAGCTGCCACAATCGATCAAATAAGCTTCAGTATTAAGTCTGTCAGATATATAATATAATTTGTCAAAAACCACCCCTTCAATTGTTGCAACAATCTTAGTCGAGTTGCCAGAAACTCCCACTACAGAATTACCAGATAAGTCACATGCAATATTTCTTAATTTTAACAATCCTTCAAACTCATCGGAAGGAGGAAAAACTCCTTCATCCCTAAAGCTAATACAATTCATTTCCAGGAAGGGGGTTTCGCCCCCTTCATTTTTAACAAGTTTCATTTTTATCATTATTTTTATTAATAACCAAGGAGTCACGAGTTCGAGTCATATCTACTCCCGCCTCCTCCCCAGTGACTGGAGTGGGAGAGCAGGTCAACTCAGTTTGGGGAGATAGCGATGTTGTAGTGCACAGAAGACGGCCTCAAATATCTGCACTACCCCAAGTAAAATTGCCTAATTTGAAACCAAATAAACTGTCACTCTAATTGTGTATAGTGGTACAATAAACTAAACTGATCAATGCGTTGTGTCTAATTTCTTAAACCTACTATCAAATTATTAAATAAAACAATGATGTGTCTATTAAATCCTTATCCTTTAGTAATTAGTTCCAGTAAAGTAGCTTCTGTAGTTAGTATTTTCAGAGACGTTTACCCCAAGGTTACCTCGAGAACTTCAACAAATCCTAAATTTATAACCAAACTATTCGTATACAATCAAAACTAAACTCAATAAATTAAAACTCGAAATGGTTTCATAAAAGTCTTTCCATTCATTTACCGCTTAAGCAAAGTATCAATTACTTAAGTTAGTTCAGTATTAGTTCAATAATGTGTTTTCGAAATGTCACTTGCAAAAGCTTAATAAACCTCAGATTCCTATCTTAATCCAAAATATATTGATTATACCAAATTCGAAAGTATAAACTGTTGGTACAATGTCATACCTCAAAGTTGAACAATTATAATCAAGATCTCAAAGGCTAATCTCAACAGCCTTGCTCAAAGTTGTATCAAATTCAAATTATTAAATTACTAAAATAAACTCAAACATCCAAGTATAAACCTGAGTTTCGTTTTCAAAATAAGTCAAGATGCTTTATTCCAATGTTTATCAAAACCAAGTTATTCCAATGTCACAATACCCTAGACATCAAAAGTATGTGTCTTAATTTAATTTAAAATATTTCGACTGTCAGAGCACTCAAATGCTTAAACAAAAAAAAACAAAAGTCCAGGTTAGGAAAATGTTTGGCTTCCAAAATCAAATTGTTCTCAATGTAAGTCAACTTGTACCAATTAATCCCAAGTCAATGTGTATTATCCAATCTCAAAGTCGATTTAATTTATGTAAATTGAAAACCAACTCGATCTATCAAAACGTGAATTTAATTTCAAAAATGTCGAAAGTCCAAAGTAATTCCACCTATCCAACTGTAAGTCGATTCTGAAGTATCAAAAGTCTAAGTTAATTCAAACCAATTAAGTATAAATTTGATTCAAAAATATCAGAGTTCACGTGGACCTAAATTATTCAAATGTAAGTCTAAGTAAATCCAAATTATTCAGATGTAAGTCGAAGTAAATCTAAACTATTCAAAATGTAAGTTGATCCAAAATATCGAAGTCCAAAACGTCGAATTCCAAAATTAATTCAAAATATCTAAGTCCAAACTCAGTTCATATCATTCAAGCGCAAAATCAATTTAAAATGTTAAAGTCCTAACCAATATAAAGTTCCAAAATGTAGAGTCACTCTAAACTACTTTCAAAGTTTAAATTATAAAGTCCCAAAATGTCAGACAACTGAATCAAAGTCTCAATTAAGGTTATGTTTATACAATTATAAGCTTGATTTATTTCGTTAACTGTCACCCAATATTCACTGTCTCAATCAATTATAACTGTCCCCAAATTTGTTGTAATATATCGCTATTATTAACTGTCCCAGTCAATGGTCAGTTATTTTCAAGATGGCGTCGGTCAGTTAATTCAAAATGGCGTCAACCAGTGAAACCAAAATGGCGTCAACCGGCAAGTTTCAAAATGTCAACAACTATTTTAATATATATATATATTATTTACTTGAAGTCTATCAAAATACCTAATAATCCATAAAATAATATCTATTAATGCTCAAGGATTAACTCAGTAAAATAAATAGCTTTTTCTTTTCTTTAATTTTCAACGAAACAAAACAATTAAAATATTTTCTTAAAACACAACATTTCCTTGACCATAATAATATTATCCCAAAGGCTTCTTTATTTAATTTAAGCCTTACTATACAACTTTATTTTCCAAAAATATCAAACGAAAATTTCAAAATATTAACTTGCTATATCCTAGCTTTCATAACCAAAATTCAAAATGATCATAAAACTTGAGTAATTTGAACAATATGCAGAGTTATACTTTAATATACATTACCATATACATTATTCCAGAATAATAATCTCATAATTTATGTACGTTAAATTCCAATAAATAACTAAATCGATCACAGTTGTAGCCTAATGCATGAAATAATTGCCAAAGCTAAGTTCAGCAATCGAAAAATATAGCCAATGTTGATGCTCATAAACGAGAAAATGGCTACGGCTAAATTCCAATAAACAGCCAACAAAATGACCGCTATCAAATTTTCATAAATGAGAAAATGGCCACTGCTAACATCCGAATAATTGACCAAATAGCCAATATTAAATTTCCATAAATAAGAAAATGGCCAGTGCTAAAATCTAAATAAATAATTTACCAATATATAATTTGCAAAATATTACCTTTTTTATTTACACTCCAAATACGTCGGTATCAATATATATAAGAATATCAAAAAGCCTAATCAAAAGCTATCTAACAATTAAAAATATTTACAATCACAATCGTTAAACTTTCCTAACTTGAAAGCTAAAAATCACAGATACAGAGGAGACACTTCCGAATGGTTTCGGTTCAAAATGACAAGTGTCTCTAAACGTAATAAGCTGTGAAAATGCTAACTTTAATCTCAATGTTTCAACTTCTCAATACTAGTTTTAAAACTTTTCAAAGTACAAAACGTAAACAAACTAATACGAATGCAAAACTAGGCTAACATAAACAGAATACAAATCTTAAACAAATAGCCTAACACACACACGGAATAGATGTTATCGTAATCGACTCTGAATAGCAAGTGAACTGTTTTCCGTTCCACGTTCGCCATATTGGATTGCTTTCGTGACGTCATAGTAGTGTTTCCACTTTTTTGCATTCTCATTTTCAAGTCGTATTTCTTTCGTAATTTCTGCTTTTCCAAACTGTTTTAAAGAGAAATAACAAGGTCATTCTTTTATATTTACATGTTTTACCTATTTTTTTATTTTTTTAAAATACTTTCTAATCCCTATTTACATAAATTTTCTATTTTCCTTTTTTCATTAAAACCTAAATATCTATATTCATAATTACACACGTATACACACACAAACGTTCACATTTACACATACATACAGACATAACCTATTTATACATAAATACATTCATATATATATACACATATACACACATATATATATATATATATATATATATATATATACAAAATATATATATTTTTTTATATATATATATATATATCTTTTTATATATATATGTATATCCATATATACCATATATATACTTTTGACAGCCAACATATATAAGTTTTCCTACATATATATATTTTTATTTTTATTATTTACAAAACACACACATAACATACTTAGCCTATCTTTAATACAATATTTAATTTATTTACAATTTCATGCCTAAGCAAATCTGAATTTCTTAATATTTACAACATTTATCTATTTTTACAGCAAATCCGAATTTTCTTAATATTTTTATAATTTTAACAATTCTTAAACAACCAACCTTAATATTCTCTTGCTAAGCTGTAACTTTTTACCTTTTTGGAGGTGGCTCTACCATGGGCCCTACAATACCTCCTTCACAAAAGACCATACTAAGGCTCTTCTAGGCTGGATCCTTCAAAGCACTCATCATAAACTGCATTCATGACATCAATATACTTTTTTCCCGGTTTAACAAACAAAATTTTCTGCACTCTTCTAGTTGTTTTTTATGAATTTTCGGCCAAAGCTGATACTCGTCTATCTCCTCTGTCATGAACGAACGCATCTTCAAACATATGGAACTGAAATGAAACAAAGAATATAAAATGCAAGTCAAAAACAATTTCTCCAACCTCAATTGGTCAAAGGCAAAAATATTCCTTAGTCTCAGAGAAAACTGCTTATCCATCACAAGAATGATTTATATTAATTACTATTTTCACCGCCAAAGCAACTGTTACCAACTGCCAAGGCAATGTATTTCCTAAAATTTTGAGCAAATATCGCATTTTTCATCGCCACAGCAACTGTTTCCAACTGCCACAGCAATGTACATATTCTTATTTTTCTTATAAAATGTAAACTATTTAATAATATACACAAACTGTCTCCTGTTTATTACCTAAAACATATTCGTCTTTCAATCAAACTATTTACGATGTAATTTCCGTTTCTTTTTCTTTCCTCTTTTTCTAGATGTTTCTGCTGGGTTAATCCAAGCACTAACGGTGTTTCTCTTTGTTTTAGCTTCTTTACCACAACCTATACCTTTTTCAATTCCAATTTCCTCTATGTTGATAATTTCTTTGTTTATTTCTATCTTCTCAATTACTGGTAGTGTTGCTTCTGCAACTTCACAACTTGGTTCATTCGAGCAACTTGTTTCCTTCATATTTTCCTCGAGAACGCTGCAGTCGCTCTCAAGGATTCGACCTGTTTCCCGAGCCTCAAGCTCTTGTATTCTAAGAATCAATTGCAATACATTATTCTGAAAATCTTTACACTCTTTCATAAGATGGCTTTCTCCGCAATATAAACAAAATACTTCTGTCCTCTGTTCTTTCACACTGTTAATTTCTTCTTGTTCCATATTAATAACCTTTTCTCGTTTGTCTTTTTTCATCTTCATGTTACAATATTCTATTTTGTGGTCCTGCTGTCCACAAAAGAAGCAACAGTTCCATTTCCTGAAACAATGTGTTTCCATATGGCCTATCTTTCCACAAAATGTACATTCTATTCTTCTTGTGTTTCGTAATTGGTCATCTCTTTCTTTATTTCTCTGTTTACAATCTCTGATTTGGTGGCTTTTTTCACCACAAGCAAAACAACAACCATTCCTCCTATAGCAATCTTTTTCCACATGTCCTCTTTTATTACAAAATTCACAATTTATTTCTTCCTGTCTAATCCGATTCTCTGGTAAAACTTTCTGATCCTCCATTTTAACCTATTATATTATACACTATGTCGAATATCTAAACCCTATTCTTTTCAAAATTGTAAGCTTCTTTCTCAAAAGGCTTAAAGGCCCTAACACACCCTCCCACCAAAGAGTCTATTATGGGAAGAAAGCGGGAATGTAAACGCCAAAAAGGCACAACCTGAACCCAGTACGGTATGGTTCTGGCACCAGAAAAATCTTGTTGTAGTGCAGATAGAAAACTAACTGGAAACAGCACCATGAAAAATCTTGTTGTAGTGCAGATATATATGAATACCTACACCACCAAGATATCTAAACTTATCGATCGTATAGTGGTAATATAAACTAAATCTGAACAATGCGTTGTGTCAAAATTCTTAAACCTACTATCAAATTATTAAATAAAACAATGATGTGTCTATTAAATCCTTATCCTTTAGTAATTAGTTCCAGTAAAGTAGCTTCTGTAGTTAGTATTTTCAGAGACGTTTACCCCAAGGTTACCTCGAGAACTTCAACAAATCCTAAATTTATAACCAAACTATTCGTATACAATCAAAACTAAACTCAATAAATTAAAACTCGAAATGGTTTCATAAAAGTCTTTCCATTCATTTACCGCTTAAGCAAAGTATCAATTACTTAAGTTAATTCAGTATTAGTTCAATAATGTGTTTTCGAAATGTCACTTGCAAAAGCTTAATAAACCTCAGATTCCTATCTTAATCCAAAATATATTGATTATACCAAATTCTAAATTATAAACTGTTGGTACAATGTCATACCTCAAAGTTGAACAATTATAATCAAGATCTCAAAGGCTAATCTCAACAGCCTTGCTCAAAGTTGTATCAAATTCAAATTATTAAATTACTAAAATAAACTCAAACATCCAAGTATAAACCTGAGTTTCGTTTTCAAAATAAGTCAAGATGCTTTATTCCAATGTTTATCAAAACCAAGTTATTCCAATGTCACAATACCCTAGACATCAAAAGTATGTGTCTTAATTTAATTTAAAATATTTCGACTGTCAGAGCACTCAAATGCTTAAACAAAAAAAAACAAAAGTCCAGGTTAGGAAAATGTTTGGCTTCCAAAATCAAATTGTTCTCAATGTAAGTCAACTTGTACCAATTAATCCCAAGTCAATGTGTATTATCCAATCTCAAAGTCGATTTAATTTATGTAAATTGAAAACCAACTT